>JASANK011116645.1:0-12981 GCA_031753695.1 Desmognathus marmoratus | reverse complement strand
ACAACCCTCGCTTTTGACTATATCATCTTTCCAGTTATGCCAAGTTGATACCAAATGTATTAATGTCAAAAAATTGACGTATCAGGATTTTTTTAATTGCATTGGCTCTTTTCCCGACCTGCTGAAATGGGTGGAGGGAATAGTACATCTAAACCCTTGATTTTTGTGAGTACCACAAATTAGTTTGGAGTACCTAGATAAAAAATAGATAAAAAACTAAAAAAACGAATTTGGCTTACAAAAAAATTGTCAGCTCTGGGGCATTAATGTCATTTGACATTAACGCCTGCGATGACAAGGCATATAAATCTTACAATCTCAGTCTCCTCTATCCCATTCAAACACTGGTCACGAAAACAAACATGCATGCACATCCATATTGCTTTCCCCATAATTCTTTCTCATTCTTTTTTGTGGATGCTTCAGTTGCAATGACAGCAAACCATACCACAGCCAACCTCTAACTGAGAATCCGTCTACATTTCCCATTGTAGTCTGCAGGTGTGGCAGAAACAGCACTGTGATTGCCAGCACCACCGTTGCTGGTTGGGCCTAATAGCAAGGACAAAATCCAGACTTGAGAAATGGTTACCGTCCCCCTTGGGATTTCGTATTAAGGTCTGCTTCCACCCCTGGATCTTCCCTGCCGTTGAGAACCACCAACAGCCCCAAGTCAAACAAGATTGTTTTAGAAGCCATCCTGGGATGGTTGGATAAGCATTTAACTACTCATTTAAAAAATTAAAAAATAAAATAAAATAACTCTGGATTTAGGTCCACAGACCTAAATCACCTCCATTTTAAGAATGCCTGACCGGTCAAGCATGCTGAAAAAAAAGGAGGGGGGTTTAAATCTGGATTTATGTCTGGGCACAAAATGCATAAAATAAAAAGGTATTTATGTCCCCAGACCAGTGAAAAGAAAAATAAAAGATGTTTTTTCTTGTATTTATGTCTGTGGACATAAATCGAGGAAGACAGTTTTATTTTTTTGGGGTGAGGTGCACCACCAACACACCCATCGCCATCCCATTGGGGGAGGTGCCGTGGAGCTGCACCGCACCACCAAAAAACCTTTTAGCATTTCATTGGGGGAGGTGCTACAGAGCGGCACCTCACTGCCAAAACATCCCATTGGGAGCACTGTCAAAACACCTATCACCAGCCCATTGGGGGAGGAGCTGCAGAGCGGCACCTCACCGCAAAAACATCGATCACCACCCCACTGGGGGTTCTGCCACAGAGCGGCACCTCACCACCAAAACACCCATCACCATCCCATTGGGGGAGGTGCTGCGGAGCAGCACTTCACCGCCAAAACACCTTTCAGCATCTCATTAGGGGAGGTGCTGCAAAGTGGCATCTCACTGCCAAAACACCTTTCACCATCCCATTGGGGGTACCGCCAAAGCACCTATCACCATCCTGTTCCATTATATGGAATAGCAAAACCCAGGAAATTCAAATAGCAAAAACCAGCGGTTTAAGCCAGGCCATATAAGTGACTAAAGTTAATGCACCAAAAGCCAGGAAATAAGATTTCGTAAATCTACCGTATCACCCTTACGCAAAACTATATTAGTCCATTAATTTAAACTCCATTACTCTAAAATAACCCTCCCCTAAGCAAACATCACTTATATCATACCTCTCTGGTTATAGAGGTGCAAATAAATAGAGGTGTGATCTAAGTGATGTTTGCTTAGTTCGGGAGGGTTACTAATTACGAGTAATGATGATATGGTAGATTTGCGAAATCTTATTTCATGGTTTTTGGTGTGTTAACTTTTGTCACTTATATGCCCTGGCTCAAACCGCAGGTTTTTGCTATTTGAATATGTAAATAAATGTAATACGACTAATCTGTGATTTAACGATTTGGAGTGCGCACCACATTGGGTTCTTTTTAAATATTTTATTAGGTTTTAACAAAACAGAGTTGAAATTCATTGGCATATATGCAGTAATCTCCAGAACTAATTACAAAGTTGCAAATGAATTATATTTTGTTGTCATTCAGTCACCTGTCGTTTGGTGTACAACGGACATATTTAACTGAACGCTATGTTCTGTATCTTGCTTCTCAGTTGCATTCATACTGTTGCCAATTATAGTAATTTCTACAACAACTGCAATAACAATCATCAACAAAACAACACATAAAAGAAAAAAGTACAAGTCAATAACAACATTCGACTGCCCAGTGAATAAAACAGAAGTCAAGAGCTCTAGGAAAGCGTGCGTCGTGGCCGCTGCCAATCATTATTCACTAATCTCCTAGTACTAGATCTTCCTGACTCCTGACCTTTATTTTCACCTTGCTTACTGCTTCTTCTGGGAGCGGTGTCTGGATTTGGCTCTCTCCTTTGATTTTGTTGTGTCCTGTTGGTCGTGTTATTTGCTCTTGGTTCATTTATGTGTATTTGCGCCCTGATGCCTGTGTGCTCCGGCACGTTACAAACAAACAAACAAACAAATAAATTTAGTTAAACCCCTGCAAAGGATAACAAAAAGAGCCCACTGCACATGGGCTCTTTGCAGTCTGTGCTAGACCCGCACAATAGACAAATCAAGTCTGAAAAAACAGAAATCCCAATAAAAGGGGCTGCTGAGGAGTGGAGACAGCGAAGAAGTTAAGGGGGAGGGAGCCGGGTAAGAGAAGGAGACCAAAGAGAGTGAGAGTGCTGAAGTGCCTCAGCTAGTGTGTGTGCGCAAGATCCATTCCGGGCACCGAGGAAGGCGCTCATAATGCTTTCCTCTGGGTCAGCAGGTGACTCAATGCGCATGCGTGCCTACGCCAATGCCTCTCAATTTGCAGCAGACCGGCTGCACCACACCGCTGGCCTTGCATGCTGTTTCTCACACCCTATTGTCATTCAACTCAGCTGGTGGGAGATCAGTTGTAAACATGGGGGCGGAGGCCCACACACCCATATGGACGGGCGCCACTGGTCCATATCAAATGAAACAAGTGGACTTACATATCTGATAACAATTACTTGAAATTGGCAAGAGAAGAATTGTCCATATAGTGTCCTGTTGTTGACATGTTGACATCTGGCCAGGGTAGGTGCATCCATAAGGCCAATTAGGCAGCTGCCTGCTCCTCAGCAGCTCTCAGGGGGTGCCATTTGCAGGGTAAAAGGGCAAATTTTTCACTTTCTTTTTTTTTTCATTTCATCCAAGGCAGATTTGGGTTTGAGTGGAGCATGGGTGCCAAAATGCCACTTCGCCTACTGTGGCAATATCGCTTGCACTGCCCTTGCATCTGGCCACATTGCTACCGCCCATCCTGTCCATGGACCCATGCTACGCAGCCCGAGCAACTATGCACAAGAGCAAGCTGGCCTGACCCTTGGGCTGGGCTGTCTTCTATGGCCGATTTAAACACATCCAACCTTGGGTGACCAGGACTGTCCCGGTTCTATTTTAATGGGCTCTGTCCCGGTGTCCTGACAGTTTGCTTCCAGGAGGCATATTGTTCTGACTTGATGTGTCCCTGTGTAACATGGGCTAGGGAAGTGTGTTGCTTGAGGGTGAGGTTGTGAGAACTGAGTGTAGGTCAAGTAAGTTTTATTGAAGTATGATGTATATTGGTGCAGTGTGATGTGTGTGTGATATTTGTTTAGTGAAGTGAGATGCTTCTGTACTTCACTAGGCAATTGTGATCTATTTGATAACATCTGATTCCACTGTGGAAAATAGGTTACATTCATGTTCTGTTCTATTTTGTTGATTCATTTTGCTGCTCATTTGTTCAATGTAAAGTACTAGTTAGCAGTCGCTTGTTGCCACACGCTTACTCTATTCATGAGGGGTTTTTAACACCGGCATGAAATTACGCCAACTTTTCGGGGGTGGGGGGAGTTCGGCATTTTTTCGGGGTCCAAACCGAAAAAAACTCAAAAAGTCGACGTAATTGCATGCCGGTGTAAAAACACCGGCAGGATTACATAGAACCGTTGCCATATGCCCTACTGTGCTGTTCCTTGTGTTCCCCTCATTCCTTCCTACTGTGGTGTTGCATTGTTAGAATGGATTTATGCTTGCTGTGTCCAAGCCCAATTCATCTTCTTTGTTCACTTCAAAGCAGGAAGGTGTGTTGTGACATGGTCTGTGTCCCTGTGTGCCTGGGGCTACACAGGGACACAGGGAACCCTCAAGCAGCACACACCAGCTGCTTGAGGGTTCCCTGTGAGAATGTTGGCGTGCGTGATGTCACCTGTCTGGAGTGTGTGGGTTTGAATGCCTGAGTGTTCCAGCCAGTTGGTGCTGGGTCTGGATGTGACTACATGCATTTCCTTGCTTCTCCTAATAGACCTATTAACCATCCACACCTGGCGTGCTATCTCTGGCCTGTCTCTCCTGTGCACTGAGCTTGGATGGGCCCTTTGAAGGCTGTAAAAGGGGTTAGAACAAGGACAAAGAAGCTTTTGCTTGGGGACAGGGGAGAAGTTGGGAGGAGGGACTGGATGTCAACAGCTACATTTAGCAGTGCTATTAGCATGGCCCTAAAATAGGCTTGGTGTTTTTCTTTCATCCCAGTAGGCAACAACAAATGTCAATCAAGTTGCAGTCTGTATTGAAGGGTGCAGCCAGCAGGTGATCCCGTGAAGGGCGCACAGAAGTGCAACTTTCAACATTGCTAACAAGCATTTATTACTAGCCCCTCCCATTCACTCTTCATGCATTTTGCACTTGGAAGGTGACCCAGCAGGAAAGGTTCAGGGCCAGACTGGGACCCCATTTTAATTACACGGCTGGTTTGGGGACCCAAACCAGCTCTGGAAAATAAATCTGACCAGTCCCTCATTTTGGCACGCACTCAAACACAGTGATTGAGCGTGGCGAGAAAATGTTTGCACTCACATCCACACATAAAACCTGCTGTATTGCAAAACTTTTGTTCCCCATATTTTTACACTAATTGTGACTATGCATGTTGTTTTCGTTATTTTTGTTTTTTTGCCAAGCATAAAGCAAGCAGGCTCAGGGCACTGACTAAGTCTCCAAGTTCCTCCACTTAAAAATATGTGACTGAATACTGGCATTCGCCTCTATTGTTTGTAAAGATAAAGAAACTGAAGCACCTTTACAAATTGCTTGTTGGGTGGTGCAGTGGACAAAGCCTCTGCCTTTTATCCCAACAGACCCAGGTTTGAATCCCAACCCTCCTGGGCATCTGCAGAGGGGAGTGAGGGGTTGGGCGCTTGCCCTCCCCTGCTCACAGGGTCAGGATATGGGCTGGGCTGACCGCTGGCACATCTTTCTGATGTACATTGTTTGCCCTGTAGCTGAATCGCTGACTGTGCTCTAGGCCCATGTGAAATAGCAATTAATTCGATTTCACTGCTGTCAATCTCATAAAAGATTGTGTTGTCAAACGGGTCAAATTCAGTATTATGTGTGCCGTTGCTCAACAGGTACTTTGTTATGGTGACTTTAGGTAAAATAAAAAATGGTCAGTTTATCACAGCTTGCATTGGACTTTTAAACACATAGTGTAAAACAAGTTTATGACTTTGTCCGGATAAGGATTCTCATATTCCTATGCTTTTGGTCATATGTAAATCAGTTGACCCCAGCCCCCAAATCTGAGATTAACCACCCCCAAAATTGGATTCAGGTTGCACCACTGCCTCAGGAATATGAATAGCTGCTAATTCATTCATTTAGGTGCCAATATTTGTTGCTGCGCTAGACAACATCTGAGGAGTTAGCAGAGCTAACTCCCAGGACACTGCCTGGCACGGTAGCGAACCATGTTTGGCTTCTGGGCTGTAAAATAGCTAAAGACTGGCATACAGCCCAGGAGTTAAACACCCCCATACACGGCCACCTGCCTGACTATGCAGGAGCCATTTATATCAATGTGTTACCGCCTCTTGCAGCACGGTCCGTCTGCCAAATGGCCATCTCATCGCATGTGTCTGCAGGTCAGGGGAGGGGCATGCTGGTTATTTGCAGGTGGATCCAGGGCTGGGGTATATCAAGGGGAGCAGGGAAGGTTTTGGGGGTGTTGGGGAATTTGAGAGTTTTGGGGGCTCAGAAGTGTGAGGACCCCCTGCAATTTAATTTTTTTTATTTGTTTTGCATGTGGAGGGGTTCATGGGGTGGAACACCCCTGCTTTTTAGCTTATTCTTTGTGTTCTGGGGACGATGGGTTGGTTGGGGTTGTGGGGGGATGGAACCCCCTGCTACTATGCAATTTCTTTTATGCGTAGGGGCTCACCGCGTGATGTTTACATCTACGCAACGGGCCGGTATGTGGCACATTGAACCTGAGCCAATCAATGTATACATACACAGTGTCTGCACAGTCATGCGAGTGGCTGTGTAAAGAGCAACGAGCCCAACATACAGGGGCTAATAGCTCTTTCCATGAGCCCCTTAATGTTGAGCTAGCCGTTCTGTCAGTGGCCGTCCATTATACTGCGCATGCGCGGTGAACAAGGCTCTATACAGTACGTGGCACATGCTGTAACACAGGTGGCCGCGAATGGGTGGTTTTAAACTCCTGTGCTATATGCCAGTCATTTGCTAGCATACAGCCCAGGAGCCAAACATGGTTTGCTGCCGTGGTAGACAGCATCCTAGGAGTTCGCAGGACTAACTCCTCGGACACTGCTTTGTGTAGCAGCGAACATCAGCACCTTCAATTGTGTGATGGTTAGGCCACTATAAAACTGAACATGAGCACCTTAATAGCTGCTCTGGGGGGCTGAAGGAAAGGCCCGGGGAGGGCCTGACGCAGTTAACTTTTAGAAGCGCATGATTGTTTCACCAATCACATCACCACCAGCCAGACAGGTCTTCACCCTTCTATACCTCCCACCCCCAGGTTAGCTGTTTTCTCGCACTAGTCAGGCAAGTCTTCCTTCCTTCCTTAAAGGAGTACTCCGCTCCCGGAGTACTCCCCATAATCCGCCCCTCCCCCCCCAGCGCCCATCACCCAGCCATGGCTTAGCAAAAGACTTCCGCAAACGTCAGCAGCATGGCATTACGCTGCTGACGTTTGCGGAAGTCTTTTGATAAGCCATGGCCGCGACATCGAGGCGCCACAGCTTGTATTTCATTTATGAAATACAGGCTGCCGCGGCAGCTTTATCTAAGTAAGTGGGGCGGGTGATGGGTGCTGGGGGGGGCGGATTATGGGGACTACTCCGGGAGCGGAGTACTCCTTTAATGAAATAGGCTCCAAAGTAAAAAATAAAAAATAAATAAGCACTGGTATTGGTATTGAAATTAGTTTTCTGAGTTTGTGATTTTTTTGGGCGCGTTTAGTAAAAAGCCATAGGTAAAACTAAAATCTGAAAGCATTTGTACACATGGATTCAGGAGGTCTGGATTTTTATCCTATCCTAACTTTGTAAGAACACATTCATGGCTTACTGCCAGAGAAATAAAAATGCACTTAAAAATATATTTTTTTTAAAAATCGATTTTTTTTGCAATTTCTTTGAATTGTTGTGCTTTTAAAATACACAGTTTAGACTCATTTGCATTTACTTTTTCAAAATTTTCGTTGGACAAATCCCAAAAAAATCCCTGTGGGTGGATTATACTCGCTCAATACCCTCGGTGCACTTTTTGAACATTTAATTTTTAGATACTGCCTCTGAAAAGTTTGCCCCTCCGCTGGAAAAATTCCTGCGGATGCCCCTGCCAACCCTGCCACAGATAAAACAAATACAGAATTTGTAAATGCTTTCTTTCCAGCTGAGTGGCCTTAGGGAAATCCCAACATTGGGCTACTGGGGATTTCGTTCTCTCCAGCAGACTGGCCCTGGGGAAATCCCCAGCGTTTGCCCACTGGGGATTTCCCCAGTCCCCCACTGGGCTAATCCGGATCTGAAAGGATCTTTGGCATAGGCGTCATTAGGTGGGGGCTAAAACCCTGAGTGTTTTGGCAATAGTCACGAATGAAAAGAATGAAAAGTGCTCTGTGCACTGCTGATGGCAAGCAAATGGGAGCAACAAAATGGCTTTTGACCATTTCTTTATTCCATCCAGAATGGGCTAAGCCCCAATTTATCTTGAAAACCTTGAAATACCCCTGATCTCTGGTAAGGTGGTTATGGTTTCATTGTGAGACACAAAGTGTGGCTGCAATTTGACACCCCAGAGATGTGAGCATAAATATACATAGATATATATATATTCAATGAAAAAACATTCGGTTAAAAATCCCTGTTACGTTACCTACATGTAATACAATGAAACCCATGAAATGCAACTGGCTGGGTAACAAAAACAACTTAATTCAGCCGCCCCCCTTCCCCGCTCTCCCCCTTCATTGTACACACCTTACCACTTACTCAAATTTCTAAACAACATCAACTGTGGACCCATGGTGGGTGGAGCGGGACTGGCCAGGAAGTGGGGGGTTGGGAATGGGGACCTACCCAACCTCCCTCCTTCCACCTAGTATCTTGGAAATTCCCCATTTTACTAACAAAGTACTTAGCCAGTCACCACTAATACATCAAGTGCTTCACTAGTAGCCTCTCCAACCCTCTCAATGCATGCTCAGTCTCTTCACCCATCCTCCCAGTACTCCTCCTTCCATCTCCTTTTATCCCAGTGCCATGGCAAGCAATCCCACACACCCATCCACTAACCTACTCATTGTATAGCTTTCCTCTGTTACACACTCTGTGTAATTCTAATTTTCTAATCTCTTGGACTATACACTCAATGTGTCACCTACCCTTCTCACCCCAAAGTACTACCTTGTCAGTTCCTACTCTTATTCACATAGTACCTCTTCAAACTTTCACACTCACCCAGGACACTGCCAGTACCCCTCTTAAACACCTAGTACTTCCACCAGTCCCTTCTCACAAACACCCAGTGCTTTGTCACTTCCAAACCCTTCATGGACTATTTTACTACAAGCCTCTCCCAACAGTTACAAAGCATTTCTTCATCCACCTCTCTTCAACCCTGTCTAGGACCAGTATCAGCCTTCACCTATCCTGTACCTTGCGAAGTACAGGATCAGTATAAGATGTGTACCCTCTAACACTTAAATTCACAGTGCTTTGCCTGTCCCTTCTCCCACTCATACAGAACTTTGCCAGTCCCCTTCCCCATATACCCAATACCACATTATATCCCTTTTACACTCATCCAGTGGATCAGTAGACCATACCTACAACCACCCAGAGTAATGATAGACCCTCCCACAGTCACAGTGTTTATTCTGCCCTCCCAAAACTACACTGCTTTGCCAATCCTCCTCTCACCCAACCAGGGACACACCACCAGTTCCCCTCCCAATTCCCCACTGCCTGGCCAGTCCCCCTCCACCCACCATGTTTCCTTTATTTTTTAAGACTGTCCACAATTTATGTTGTTTGGAAATTTGAGTAAGTGGTAAGATGTGTACAATGGGGGCAGCTGAGTTAAGTTGCTTTGGTTACCCAGCCAGTTGCATTTCATGGGTTTCATTCTGTTACATGTAGGCATCTTAACGGGGGTTTTAACATAAGGTTTTTTCATTGAATTTTATGGCTTTCTTGTTAAAAGTTTATTTATTTCAATTATCTCAGGTGGCATGCTATTTCGCAGCATGCCACCTGCGGTTACTGAACTAAAACTGTAGGTGGCACCTGCTGAAATATACATTAATTATTTTCATTTCTTACAGGTTCTGCAGCACGCCACCTGTGTAAATATAAATTATTTTTTTTATTTCCCGCAAGTGGCATGCTGCAAACCAGCACACCACCTGCAGATATATAAATTTCCATTCAGGCAGCAGAGTATCAGTTGGCAAGATAGGTCAACAAGCTGAGTGCGTGTTTGTCTCATCTATGAGAGCCACAGGTTGCAGGTTCAAATCCTGGTTGGTCCACTCAGCCTTCCATCCTTCTGAGGAGGTGGAAATGAAAAAATAAAGCTATATATTTCCATCCAGGCAACAGACTGTCAGCTGGTAAGATAGCTCAACAAGCTGACTGCTTGTTTGTGACATCTATGAGAGCCACAGGTTTCAGGATCAAATCCCAGTTGATCCACTGATCCTTCTGAGGTAGGAGAAATGTAAAACATTAATTTATATTTCCACCTGCAGAAATATATATTTCCATTGAGGCAACAGACTGTCAGCTTGTAGGATAGCTCAACAATCAGAGTGCTTGTTTGTAACATCTATGAGAACCACAGGTTGCAGGTTCAAATCCCAATGGGTCCACTCAGCCTCCCATTCTTCTGAGGTTGGTAAAATAAGTACCAACAATATTTGGGAACTGATAATGTGTAATAAATGGTGTTATGCTAAATGTTTAGATGTAAGTGTTAAAAACAAAGGAGTGGATATGAGACAGACAATGGAGACTTATGCACTGATGATTCTCGATTAATAGGCCTAGATTCCACTCGTGATTTAGTGATTGCGAGTCGCCATAATTTCAACTGCATGACTTGTTCGCCCTCGATTTGTGACTCGTGAGTCGCCGCCTATGTTTTATGATGCACGTCATATGTTTACACATTTCTACACCTCGTTTCTGGATCCCATGTGCCTTTCTCAACTCCCCAAGATCACCGCTCACTCCCCCTTGGTCTGGTTTCCAAATATTTATTTTCAGCCTTTTGTATTTGTTGCTGTTCTGGGTGAATCTCAAGTCACAAATCGAGGCTTCACATCGAGTGACAACAAGATGGCAGTTTTCAGAAATGAAATTCGCCATCTGATTGGCTAAATGGCTGACTGGGCTGTTGAATTCAGACTTTTATTTTTAAGTAGGTCACCGTGACCTTTACTGTTGCTCTAATAATTTAAATTTTAAAACATATAATTTCACCTTTTATAGCAAAGATCGCCTTCAAGTTGCAGCTGCCCCTTTTGATATGGGAATGGCGCAATTCCGTTCAACATTTTGGGCTGTAGCCTTGGCTAAAAATTGGGTATTTTGCCTATGGGAAATTCAATGAAACATCCCTGGGGCTGTCAAAACATATCTTTAAAACCACTTTATGCCTCTACTTGAAACTTAACCACAATGTTCTCTATAGGCCAACCACTTTTTGTTGGAAATGTCATGCAGATTCGCCATTTGATTCAACAGTTATAAGCAATACAATTTTGTCGATTTCATATGTTAAAAACATTGTAACAACTCTTAGGCGATACTGCCCAGCCTCTTCAGTGTGTAACTGTAGCCATATTTCTATTTCTTTTGCCTGTCCCGGTTTATAATCAGCAGAATCTGCCACTAGCCCTGTCTTTCTCTCACCAATCGCTTATTCATGTTGAACACACAAAAAGATAACACGATGATGCAAAACACAATTATCTATAGAAGAAACATCGGAAAATAGCAGCCATTAGCTAAAGGAGGAAAAGTGGTTCTTACTTCTAAATTGGGCTAGGAGGACGCAAAACGTTTGAAATGGGCGTGTACTCTTGTACAGTAGTTATAGGTTCGGTTTATTTCCAGAGCCGAGTAATACTCTAATTTGTGAGCGCTGAGCTCAAGCCTTCAACTTGATGTGCCAATGGCACGATAGAGGCATATATTACGTTAATAGTTAATGGGGACCCCTTTGAGATGGACAGGGAAGGACCCATGTTTGCAATAATAATAATAATATTAACTTATTTCTTGTATAGCTCTACACACCCATAGGTCTCAGAGCACTAACAGATGACATTATTACCCCACAGCGTGGTACTCAATTTATTGACCTCCGAGGATGAAAGGCTGAGTTGACCCTGCCTGGATTCGAACCTGGCTTGCACAGATGTCGCAGGTGAGTGCTCTACCCTCTGTGCTATCTGACTGGCTAATGTATGCGAGACTAATGTCTCGCATACGTGGGCGTCCACAGGGGGTGCAAGAAGGGCATCTGCTCCCCCCTGGCTTCCAGGGTCAGTGTTTGAGCTGGGCTGACCTTGGACACATTATTTTTACGTACATTGTTTTCCCTGCAGCTGATTTGCTCACTGAGGGCGAGGGCCATGTCAAACAGCAATTAATTTCCTTACACTGCTGGCAATTTCAGAAGAGATTACATGGTTAAACAGGTTGAATTTGATATTTATGTGCCATCTCTTAATGGGTACTGTTTTGGCTATCTTTGTGCATTATTCTACGTGTAAAATGCAGTTTGGCCCCATTTACATTCATTTTTTCAAAACTTTCATGGGGTAAAACCCGCAAAAAAAGCTACACTCGCTGAGCTTTTTAAAAATATTTGCTTCGATATTGCCTCTGAAAATGTAACCTCCCCGCCCTTGAAAAAATTACTGCAGACGCCCATGTCACAGACCCGTTCCTCTGACAGTCCATTAAAAAGACCATCTTCCAATGGAAAAAAAACCTGTCCAATTGCAGAAAGAGGAATAAGTGAATGGAATGGATCATTATTGTAACCTGAAATGTCCCACAGTATGTGCCAGAGATCCATGCTGCCAGGGAGCTAAGATTCTATTAGGGAGAACACTTAGCATTAGCACTAGTGGTCAGCGTTTTATCTATATACAGCAAGTGAATGAGTTTAGAGTTAGGAAGTTAGAAAGTTAGAAGATAGAGAAGTAACCTATATTAATGAGATTATAATGAGCAGGCTTGATAAATGTGAGCTACTGCCAAAACAGAACTTCAACTCACTGATTAGATGTTCCAACATGCCCTCAGCTTTTCAAAAAACTAGCTAGCAACTCACTTGTTGGAGAAGTGCTAAGGGAGATTGTTAACACGTCATTAAAATGAGGGATCCTACCAGCAGAGCTAAAAACATCTCTCAATTTCACACAAGAAACGCATTGAAAATCTGATTGAACAAACTAATTTCCCAGAAACCTTTCCAGCCCTAAAGTATTTACAACTGAACTTCAAGCAGGAGACGGAAGCGGAGATTAAACACCACACCCATTCCAAAAACAAAATCTGCGTCAGTCCATCGGCAACTGCAGAAAACCGCATCAAACCCTCGGCGCAATCGGACGAGGCCGAACTGAACTCTTCCAAA
>JASANK011105571.1:0-13027 GCA_031753695.1 Desmognathus marmoratus | reverse complement strand
CATGTTTGCGTTTTGGTTTCACAAACTTTTCCATACGTTTCGTCCAGAAATGTATGGAAATGCGCAAGAAAGTTATATTTATGAAAAGTGAAATTTTATTTGGATAAAAAGTTATGCAACGAAAGTTGTGTACAGCGCTGTGTTACCCACCTATAACCACCACTGACTGTGATACAGTGTGGGTTCTCGCCTGTATGTTTAAATGTGGGTAGGTATTGTACATTAAAAAACATTAATCTATTTAACTGGAAGCTTTACCTATTCTACCCGAATTTCTTTGGTCTCTTCGGTAGTAATACCTGTGATTTTTCTGCTTCAGTTTTGTCAAACAAGGCCATGCAAATGGCTGCTGTTGACCCAGCGTATTATAATAGTAATGGCGGTGGTCATGCAAGGGTGAAACAACCCACCCTGCAGCTTGGTGCCATGACAGCCAAGAATGAAGAAGAAAAAACCCAATAATATGAAAGTAAGGCAGGAGCCCCTTTGAACTCTCCATAGAGGATTAAGGTTGGGAGTCCTTATTGTAGGAGTCCTTTTGGTCAGAGTGAAAAACACTCTGAACCATCATAGTGAGAATATGAGACCGGAGTCCTTTTGGGCTCTCAGTGGAGGAGTCTTTTTGGGAGAGTCCTTTTGGACTCTCAGCAGGGGAGTCTATTTGGGAGAGTCCTTTTGGAAGGAGTCTATAATGTAGGAGACCTCAGAACCAGAAACCCTTGCAGCTCCTACCATTGAGGCTTTGCAAAAGATCAGGCTAGCACTGAATTTTTGTCCTGATGAATGTGTGAACGTGAGTGAATGCACTGAAACATGTCGACATATTTCCCTGCCAGCATTTTCCTGGCAGCTCACTTTGTGATGAGTTCGCATATGGGTTCTTGTTGAATTTTGTAACAATCTATGTTTTTATATTTGGTCCATTTGGACTGATTTGTTTACAAATGGGAAACTGTTCTGCTGCTAATTAATGTATGTTATAAAATGACTGCTGGCTCAGTCATCTGAGTTATTTGATGTATAAAGATTTTTTCATGCAAAGAGTTATACTAATTAACTATTTTTATATTAAGACTGAATAAATTTATTTTTTATATACATTCTTTTGTGAGTTCATTTACACTTTCAAGCATTGGTGCTGTGTTTGTGGCTTCGTCTGGACAGTTGGGCTTGAGCCTTGTTTTGAGTGTGAACCTTTTTTGGTTTATCTCTTATTCTTCCCTTGTGGTCTCTTTTCCCAGGTTTGCTCACGCCCTACTATAAATAATTCCTGGGTCACCTCTTCAATTACACAAGTTTACACACATACCATTTCGTTACTCGGATGAGTTGCAGAAAATAATTTTAAGAATGCTAAACTTGAAGGGAGGATATATCTTTGAATTCAATTTTTATTTCATTATTCTTCAAATGCTTTTTGCATTCTACATTTTTTTTATTTCTCAAATGCTTTAACCAAAAACTGTTCGTTTGGTTTTACTGTGCTTAATTTTTTTTCTAAGCTTAACCCTCCTACTTCTCCCCCTACGGATAGGGATATCCAATATATATAATCCAATATAATCCCACTCGGGGTCAATTTAATCACAAGAGGGGGTATCCCAGACGTGGCTATCAACAGAGAGGTGGACGTAATCAATACAAGAGGCCTTTTTTAGGACAGGGCAGGATGGATATGTGGAATCAGGACCCGTATCCTCACAGGCGGAGTCGCCGACCACCTCGCCGATAATAAATCTTACTGGAATAACTCTAACGAAGGCCCAGGAAAGTGTTTTGAATAAGGGTTTAGGGTTTGTTTCTACAAACAAGCATAACCCTTTTCAAACCAGATGTGAATTAAAAGCCTTCTTCAGGAAGATCCATCTAAAAGAATTCTTTGAGGATGTGTCCTTTGTCAATAAAAATGTCACTGGGCTCCGCTTACCTTCCACCTTTAATCCCCCTTCCAAAAGTGCCGCTGCAAGGGTGTATGAGAATCTTGTCCTTCGGGATTTGAAGAAGATTGAGATTGCCAATACCAAAAAAGGTAGAGGTTTTTGCAATCTTCCCAAAGCAGAGGTCAGAGCGATAGAAGAGTTGAACAACTTACCAGGTGTGGTCATCAAACCCGCCGATAAAGGCGGGGCCATTGTACTCTGGTCTATCGATGATTATCGTGAGGAAGCTTACAAACAGCTTAGCGATGACACCAGTTATGTTCGCTTACCTCGTGACCCCACCTCTGAAATTAGAGCCCTTATTAACAACAAAATGCAAGAGATTGATGGTATGGAATGGATCTCGAAACAGGAGCTGGCTTTTTTCACTAATACCAACAACCGGACACCAGTGTTGTACCTTCTACCGAAAGTACACAAGAATTCCATCAAACCACCTGGTCGCCCAATAGTTTCTGGGCCTCAATCCATTTTGGAACCTCTTTCAAAATATGCAGACTTCTTCTTGAAAGGTATTGTCAAGCAGATGACTTCTTTTGTACAAGACAGCACAGATGTCATCAAACATATAGAGAATAAAGACTTTGATCCCAACAAACATATTTTGATCAGTCTGGATATCGAAAGTCTCTATACAAAAATTCCTCAGAAGGAGTCTGTCAGAGTAGTGCGTGAAGCCCTGAGTAGACGGGTTGATGACACCCCTGTCCCTAACGAGTTCATTATTTGGTGCGTGGAAATGGCACTTTACAGAAATTTTTTTCAATTTGAGGGCAAGTATTACCAACAGATCGGCGGCACAGCCATGGGGGCTGCCCTGGCTCCCAGTGTTGCTAATCTTTATGTTGAAGATTTTGAGATTAATTACATTTTCAATGTTATGAATCCCTACCTGGATGAGACCCTGTTGTGGGTCCGATATATAGACGACATTTTGATTATTTTTGAAGGTGAAGTAGACACTGCTCAAGAAATGATTGCTTGGCTTAATTGTCTCAATCCTTTTCTTAAATTCACAGCTACCATGGATAAACAACAGGTGTCTTTTCTGGACCTTAACATCTTTCATCACAATGGTCATCTCGAAACTCGTCTCTTTACTAAAAGCACTGATCGCAATTCATTATTGCGATATGATAGTTTCCACACTAGATCAGTCCGTGACAACCTGCCCTACGGTCAGTTTGTACGGATTAAACGTAATTGCACTCAGAAAGAGCACTTCAATGAACATGCTTCTAAACTGTCTGTCAAACTACAGGAAAAGGGATATCCATTGCCCCTTATCAAACGGGCTAAGAAACGAGCTTACAACACAAATAGGGAGGCACTTCTTACCTATTCCCAGCGACAACAAGATCTATCCAAATTGGTGTGTGTGACTACTTTCTCTACCCTGTCTAATCAATTGAAGAAAATTCTTCTAAAACACTGGCAAGTTTTCCAGAAGGAAGACAGTACCTGCCAGAGACCTTTGATTGCATTTAAACGCAGTCGTAATTTGAAAGATGTTCTTGTCCATAGTGATGTATTCAAGAACAAGACAAAGAAAACCAATTCCCGCACCATTCCGGACTTGTTAGGTTGGGAAAGTACTAAAGGTCATATACCTTGTGGACGTTGTGTTGCGTGCGACTTATCAGAGAGAACAACGGAAATTACAATGAAGTGTGGGGTTAAGACTCAGGAACAACTGACTAATTGTAAATCTGATTTTGTCATTTATCGCATTACCTGTCCTTGCAACTTACATTATATTGGAAAAACTAGCAGGGCGGTCAAATTGCGCATTAATGAACATCGTGGAAATATTAGGAACCTTAGAATAGGTGAACCCATGGTCCAACATTTCTTTGACAACAGACATGAGGAAAGTGATCTGCGGTGGACCATTATTGAGAGGATAGAACCAGGACCAAATCGTGAACTTTTGCTTGCCTCTAGGGAAAATTTTTGGATTTTCTCTGAGGACACACATCACATTGGTCTTAATGATGACATCGATTGGTCTATGAGTACAAACAAAAGGAAAAATAAGAGTAGGAGGAGTGTTACTCTCAATCCGACATAGACCGCTCATTCTGTATTTATGCTTTCTGGATAGATTGCTCTCTTTACGAATTGTATAGCCTCTGGATTTTGCTCACCCCCTTTATATACTTGTGACTGTGGTTGTTTCTAGACATTCTTGATTCCTACCAATGGTCTTCTTTGGTGTCCGCTTATGCCTTTATAATTATTCTCTATCCATCCAGTTACTGGCATTTCGGTATAAGAGTTTGCCGTTTTTCTTGTTTTTGGCAGCCATTTTTGTAGTTTTTGCATTTTTTGTAGTTCCTTATTTGTACATTTAGATCGTTTTATTATAAACAAAAGGAAAAATAAGAGTAGGAGAAGTGTTACTCTCATAGACCTCTCATTCTGCATTCATGCTTTCTGGATAGATTGCTCTCGTTATGAATTGTATAGCCTCTGGATATTGCTCACCCCCTGTGGTTTTTCCTTATATACTTGTGACTGTGGTCGTTTCTAGACATTCTTGATTTCTACCAATGGTCTTCTTTGGTGTCCGTTCATGCCTTTATAATTATTCTCTATCCATCCAGTCACTGGCATTTCGGTATAAGAGTTTGCCGTTTTTTTTTGTTTATGGCAGCCATTTTTGTAGTTTTTGCATTTTTTGTAGTTCCCTATTTATATATTTAGATCGTTTTATTTTTCATATATATTTCGCTGCATCTTTTGCCACCTGCAGCAGTGTTCACACATTTCTTTATTTGTTTATACTCTATAGCCCCATTTCACTGTAGTCATTTGTTGTATTGATATGTTTGTTGTTTTGGAATTTTTTTAGGTCGGCCATTTTTGGACCCCTTCATATCTTGTGCTTAGTCCCTTTTTTTATGTTTACGTCCGCCTTGGCTTTTAAAAGCCTCATCGGTTCTAGCGTTTTGGCGTTGAGCAGCCAGTTCGGGTACGTGGCTCCGCGGCACTTTGGCCGGTACGGTGTGCTTTTCGTCAGATTCTCTAGGGTAAGGCTTAGTTTTGTTAGTTTTGTTTTGTTTTTCTTTCTTTATAGAACTTTTACTTGAATTGTTCTTTATGTATTTTTTTAGACGCTCTGCTAAGGTGTAATCTTTGGCCTTATTACATCTCTGCCTGCCTCCTAGCGTGTCGCTCAATTTGACCGACTTCTACATCTTTTTACACCTTAACGTCCTTGCACCTGCTGTGGCCGTTATTACTAGGTGAGCCATTGTCAATTTTTCTTGTTTTTGGCATATCATCTTTGCCATTTTTTGGTCATTCTTTTTCGCTATTTATATTTGTTTCAGCTCTGCCTAGCTTTCCACCATCAGCCGCAGCTTCTGCCCGTACTCTCCTACTGTCGCCCCTTTTTCTACATCATCTGCCACGTACCCCATTTTCAACATCTTGTGACCACTACAGGTACTTATTTGTTGTTTTTTTGTGTTAGTCTTGCTCCTTTGTTACATATATATTTTTTATACCTTTCTGATTTTTCTTTTCTGTTTATTAGATCTGCTTGAAATATTACTCTTGAACCCCTGTTATCCTGCCTACTAGTTCGGCCTGAATTTTTCTCTTAATAGGATACAGGTATCTAATGTTGTTTTTATTATTATTTTTTTGAGCTTATTTTAGTGTTCTGTTTTTTGGTTTGCCTCCACACATGTGTTTCACTTCATCTCATGGACTTGCCACTCAATTTATTTTGAGTTTTCCCATATATACAAGTCACATTCTAACGATGTGTTTCTTGTTTTTCAACTAATGTGATTTTTTCCATATTTGTATTAATTACCAATTTGGCATTATTCATATTGTCTCCTTTGACAGCATTATAGTCCAACACTTGTGATGTATTTATTTGTTTGTATTTTTTTCTTTTGCTCTTTATAGGTGTTACAAGACGTTGTATATGTTTCTTCGCTCAGCAGTCTACATGGATCTGTGCACCATGTCTTTTTTATCAAAATTGTACTGTTTTTAATGTGCTATATGTCCTGATGAATGTGTGAACATATGTAAATACACTGAAACATGTCGACTTTTTTTCCCCTGCCAGTATTTTTTGGCAGGCTCACCCTGTGACTTTATTTACGTATGAATGTTTTTTGGATATGTACATAGCATTGAGAAAAAGATGAAAAAAGAATAACTTCTGTTATCCATTTCGTGATTGCATTACATGATGGAGTGTCTCCTTATACCTTAGACTTGCTGTTCTATCATAGTATGATGTACTCTGTAATGACTGCTGGTTCAGCCAATCAGAATACTGGATAGTTTAAAAAAATCTTTTTGATATAGCGAAGATTGTAAATTTATATTTTTTCTACATTGATGAATTAATAAAATTGTTTTTTATACTCATTTCTCTATATTTTTTTGTTTCTTCTACACTGGTGTTGTGACTGTTTTGCTTTTATGTTTTCAGTTGGGTCCATGCTTTTTGTTTGGCAGTGAGCTTTCCCAGCTCCCTCTCCAATCATTGTACATTTATGGTTCTTGTCCCAGGGCTGCTTGGACCCTACTATAAATATCTCCTGGGGTACCTCCATTCCCTAAATACTTTTGTACGGCCGCCTTTGGGTCGTGAAGGTGTTTTTGCATTTCGTCCTCTGGTGTTGTGTGCTCATGTGTGAGAGGCTTAATTTTTAATTTTCTATTTTTGGTTGTTGTTTGTTTGATAGGAGCTATTAACTTTTTTTCCTTTTTTCTTTTTACTTATTATTTTTTGATCATGGCTGAACAGTTGAAAGTCTATTCAGAAGAGCACATTGCGGACTTAATGACCCGCACTGGTCTTCTTGGACTCACAGAAGAAGGATCTGGTGTCACTATGAGTGACAGTCTCATTGCAAAAAGGAAAAGATTAATCAGAACAGATCTTCACGGTACAACAATGGTGGAATACCTTAAAAACAAAGCCATTCCTTCGGGAATGATAGTAAGAAATGAACCAAAGGTGTTTTTAGACGATGAGTTATTCAGGACCACATGGAGCCATTTGAGCAATACCTGTGGTAGAGGGTTTGTAATTTTGGTCATAGACACCGCCAAATATACCTCTGAGAAAATCTTGAAAGAAATTCAAGAAGAAGAAGATAAACTTAAACAAGAGATGGGTGCAAGTAAGACCAAAAAAATTTTAGAAGACATTAAGCACGAGATTGAGGAATTCAAACAATATACCACTAGTGAAAAGATCAGAGCTCTGAAGAAAAGTCTACAGAACTTTACATATGAATCAGCTTATCCTTACACCAAGAAAGATTATAATCCTGTGGAACAGAGGAAAGAGAATCAGAATAGTAGGAGGATGGTAAGATTTGGGAATACCTCCTATACAAGTGACAGTGGGACTAGCGGCTCAGAAGACTCTGATTGGGATACACAGCATAACTCTAATCGTGGCCAATTTAATCAACAAAGAGGCTACCCAAGACGTGGTTACCAACAAAGGGGGAGACGTAACCAATACAGGAGGGCTTTTTTAGGACAGGGCCGGATGGATATGTGGTACCCAGACCCGTATCCTCCTCGACGGGGCCGTCGACCCCCTCGCCAATAATAAATCTCACTAACGTGCCTCTCACCAAAGCCCAAGAGAATGTCTTAAACAAGGGTTTGGGTTTTGTGTCAACTAACAAGCACAATCCTTTTCAAACTAGATGTGAATTAAAAGCCTTCTTTAGGAAGATCCATCTGAAAGAATTTTTTGAGGATGTGTCCTCTGTCAACAAAAATGTCACTGGGCTCCGGCTACCTTCTACCTTCAATCCTCCATCCAAAAGTGCTGCTGCCAGGGTATATGAAAATCTGGTCTTCTGAGATTTAAAAAAGCTTGAAATCACTAATATCAAGAAAGGTAGAGGTTATTGTAATCTTCCCAAAGCAGAGGTTAGAGCAATAAAAGAATTGAACAACTTAATAGATGTGGTCATCAAACCCGCCGATAAAGGCGGTGTAATTGTACTCTGGTCTATTGATGACTACCGTGAAGAAGCCTATAAACAACTCAGCGATGTCACCAGCTATGTCCGCCTTCCTCGAGACCCTACTTCTGAGATTAGAGCTCTGATTAGTAACAAGATGCAAGAGATTGATGGTTCGGAATGGATCTCCAAACAGGAGATTGCTTTTTTACCAACACCAACAATCGGACCCCAGTGTTGTACCTTTTACCTAAGGTGCACAAAAATTCCATCAAACCTCCTGGGCGTCCAATTGTTTCTGGGCCCCAATCCATTTTGGAACCACTTTCCAAATATGCAGATTTCTTTCTGAAAGGTATTGTCAAGCAGATGACTTCCTATTTACAAGACAGTACAGATGTCATCAAACATATAGAGAACAAAGAGTTTGATCCCAACAAACATATTTTGATTAGTCTTGACATCGAAAGCCTTTATACAAAGATCCCCCAGAAGGAGACTGTTAGGGTAGTGTGCGAAGCTCTTAACAGACGGGGCGACAACACCTCTGTCCCCAATGAGTTTATTACTTGGTGCGTCGAAATGGCACTATATAGGAACTTTTTTCAATTTGAGGGCAAGTACTACCAACAGATTGGTGGCACAGCCATGGGCGCTGCCCTGGCTCCGAGGGTCACTAACCTCTACGTTGAGGACTTTGAGATCAACTACATATTCAACGTCATGAACCCTTACTTGGACGAGACCCTTTTATGGGTCCGCTATATCGATGACATATTGATTATCTTTGAAGGTGAGGAAGACACTGCTCAAGAAATGATTGCGTGGCTCAATTGTCTCAACCCTTTTCTTCAATTTACAGCTACTATGAACAAACAACAGGTGTCTTTTTTGGATCTTAACATTTTTCATTGTAATGGTCATCTTGAAACCCGTCTTTTTACCAAAAGCACCGATCGCAATTCATTATTGCGATACGATAGCTTTCACACCAGAGCAGTCCGGGACAATCTGCCCTATGGACAGTTTGTTCGGATTAAACGCAATTGCACCCAGAAAGAGCACTTCAATGAGCATGCCTCTCACCTGTCCCATAAACTACAGGACAAGGGATATCCATTGCCCCTTATTAAAAAGGCCAAAAAACGTGCCTACAACACCAATAGGGAAGCACTCCTTACCTACTCACAGCGACAACAGGATTTATCCAAACTGGTGTGCGTTACCACCTTTTCTACTTTGTCCAATCAATTGAAGAAAATCCTTTTAAAACACTGGCAAGTTTTCCAGAAGGAAGACAGTACTCTCCAGAGGCCTTTGATTGCATTTAAACGCAGTCGCAACCTTAAAGATGCTCTTGTCCACAGTGACGTGTTCAAGAAAAAGAAGACCAACTTACGCACCAGTCCAGACTTACTTGGATGGGAAAGTACGAAGGGCCATGTCCCTTGTAAACGGTGCGTAGCTTGTGATTTGTCTGAGAGGACAACGGAAATCACAATGAGATGTGGTGTTAAGACCCAGGAACAACTGACTAATTGTAAATCTGACTTTGTCATTTACCACATTACATGTCCCTGCGATTTACATTATATTGGAAAAACTAGCAGGGAGGTGAAACTGCGTATTAATGAACATCGCGGAAACATTAGGAATCTCAGAATAGGTGAGCCTATGGTTCAACATTTTTTTGATAAGAGGCATAAAGAAAGCGACTTGCGGTGGACAGTCATTGAGAGAATAGAACCAGGACCAAATCGTGAACGGTTGCTAGCCTCTAGGGAGAACTTTTGGATTTTCTCTGAGGACACACATCGTGTTGGTCTCAATGATGACATTGACTGGACTATGAATACAGCACCCAGGAAGAATAAGGGCAAAAGAAGAGTTACCTTTCATTCGACATCTCCTGGCATAGATCATTAGATCCGTGCTCCTGATGTGTCTGTATTAGTCTGCCATTTTTTTTCCCTATGATGTGCGCATGCCTCTGATACCTCATACCCCCTTGGTATTTTTCGCAAACTGTATATTGAGGTCCTGTCTTGATGTTTTTGTACTTTAATCACAGGCCCTTCTCCGTTTTATCCACGTTGTGCGAATTATTTTCATCTGTTTGTTATCATGTCTATAGATATAGTACTCTATGTTCATTTTGTCCTTGGCAGCCATCTTTGTAGTTTTTGTATCTTTTGTAGTTTCTTTGTTCTTGCTTTATTCTTTCTAAACGCTCTTCACTACATCTATTAATTCCTTTATTAATTTTATCTGTAGTGTAAAATACACATATCATCATTTTTGTGTATGTTTTTGCTAGACTGCATTGGTGTAATGTGCTCCGCCTGTTTCTCCATGTTCTCGGAGGTTTTCCCGGTCGGCCATCTTGGACATTCCTAGCTGCCATATCCTTTGGCTCTACTTTCAGTCCTCTTTTTATTTCAATGTCCGTCTTGGCTTTTAAAAAGCTCCTTCCGACTGAGCCAGTTCACGTCGAGCATTCGGTGTGGGGACGTGGCGACGTGGCGCTCTGGTTCTGTACGGCGGTGTCTTCGTTTGGCCTCCCAGGGTAAGGCTTATTTTGGGTGTCCCCTGTTTGCACTTTCTCTTTTTTTTTGTGGAACTTCTTCACAAATCATGTTTTATTTGCCTTGCCAGATGCCTATGCTAGATGCGGTTCTCGGCACCCTCTACACCTCTTCCTGATTCTCTGGCGTGGCTTTCAGCTTTACTGATTATTAATTCCCTCTACGCCCAAATACTTATGTGTTTTTTGTGGATGCCGTCTCTAGGTGAGCAATTACCATTTTCTTTCTTGGCTCTGGTAGACCCGTTTTTCCCTTTTCCCTTTTTTTCCCTTAACCTTTTGTCTTGCTTTTCTCTTTTATATTTTTTAGCTCTCCCTGTACTTTTTTATCGGCCGGAGTCACTGTCTGTCCTTGCCTGATGTCGCTTTCTACATCATCGTTTGCCACGTCCCCCCTTTTCCGACATTGTGCCCGCTACAGATTCAGTTTAACACGATCCTTGAACTACCTGTTATCTAGCCCACTAGTTCGGCCTGAGGTTCCACTCTGATAGGAAACAGGTACCTATCGTCACTGTTTGGTTTTCTGTTTTTCTTAGTTTGTTGTTTTTTGCTTTGCCTCTGCACATGTTTTTCACTTCACCCTTTGGACCAGCTACTCAATTTACCTTGAGGTTATGTTTTGTATATGAGTCACATACCAAGGATGTGTTTCTCATTTTTTTCAATAACTGTGATTTTTTCCGTATTTTATATGAATAATCAATTTGGCATTATTTATATTGCCTTTCTGACAACATGACAGTCCAACACCCGTGTTTTGTATTGTGCTCATATGTGTTTTTTTCTTTCTTCTTTTTATCTCTTCCACAGGTCCTTCAAGCTGTGGTCTATATTCTTCGCTCAGCAGTCCACATGAATCTGTGTATCATGTTTTTGCTAACAAAATTGTACTGTTTTTAATGCTCTATATGTCCTGATGAATGTGTGAACGCAAGTAAGAACACTGAAACATGTCGACATTTTTCCCCTGCCAGTATTTTTTTGGCAGGCTTACCTTGTGATACCACTCACGTATGAATGGTTTGGATGTATACATAAAAACAAGAAAAAGAAAAAAAGAATAACCTCTTCTATCCAGTTTTGATTGTATTTTGCGATGGAGTGCTTTTTACACTGTTGTATTGTTGACTCGCTAAAGTGATATGTGCCCTGTAGTGACTGCTGGTTCGGTCAATCAGGTTACTAGGTACTGAGAAATTTGATAACGCGAAGATTGTATATTGATTATTTTTTTATATTGATGAATTAATAAAATTGGTTTCCTATATATATTTTTTGTATTTTCTTCCTTTGTGACTTGTTATTTTTCAAACACTGGTGTTGTGACTGTTTTGCTGCTACATTTCCAGTTGGGTTCTGGCTTTTTGTTTGGCAGTGAGCTGTTCCAGCTCATCTTCCAATCATTGTTCTTTTGTGTTCTTTGTCCCAGGTTTGCCTGAACCCTACTATAAATATTTCCTGGGTTACCTCTATCTCCAAACACTTTTGTACGGCCGCCGTTGGGTCGTGAAGGTTTTCTTGTGCTTTGTCCTTTGGTGTTGCGTCTTCATGTGCTAGAGGCTTTGCTGTTTTTTCTTTTTCTTTTTGTGTTGTGTGTTTCAAAGGAGCTACTAATTCTGCCCTGTATTTATTTCGTAATATTCCTTTTTAATTTTTGATCATGGCTGAACAGTTGAAAGTCTATACAGAAGAACATATCGCGGATCTAATGACCCGCACAGGTCTCTTAGGACTTACAGAAGAGGGCTCTGGTGTTACTATGAGTGATAGCCTTCTTGCTAAAAGGAAAAGACTAATTAGAACAGATTTGCATGGAACAACAATGGTGGAATATCTTAAAAATAAAGCTATTCCTTCGGGAATGATAGTAAGAAGCGAACCAAAGGTTTTTTTGGATGATGAGTTATTTTAAAACTACTTTGTACATCCAAGCCCAGCCTGATAAAATTTTCAGTTTCAGCAAATGCCACATTACAGATATTCATATTTATTCATTTCTTCTGTATCGTGATATACTGGGGATTGCCCATCAATAATTGCAGGATGCTTCAAGGTTCTAAAAGTACAGCCAAGAAAAGAGGCTCAGGATAAGATACTGGTGAGACTAGGCCTAGGTTTTAAACATTTTGTTATTAGTTTCTGATGATGGGTGTCATATAACTATCCACAAATACTATTAGTCATTATCTAAAGTGTGTGCAGTTTTCAGGCTAGCAAAAGCACAAACACCTGAAAGCAGTACTGAACCTATTGAGAAGTGCATTTCCTTTATTGGCCTCATCTATGCACAAAACGTTTTTGATGCCAATTTCGCTTTTTTTTCTAGATATTTTCCTCATAAGTTTAATACATATATTTGGATATTTTTAAATGCCATTTGTCTTCAAACACATAAATGATTTACATGGCGGCAAATACTTTTAAAATATTCTAGTGTCATTCCTCCTGCCTAAATTCAATCCACATACAACATTGCAACCCTCTAATCCTATAGGCTTCGATAGCTGTCAGAAGTTGTGCAGTTGCTACAAGATGAA
>JASANK011094504.1:1047-13095 GCA_031753695.1 Desmognathus marmoratus | reverse complement strand
CTCCTGTAGTAACATTACATCCGCTCCCTTCTACCTACAGTAATTAAGAACATTTCTTTGTTTACACATACCATTTATCCCCCTGACATTCCAGGACACCCACTTTAAAGTATATGACCCCATTTAACAGACGGTTGAAACTTAGTGTTAGATCAGCTTTCAGTATTGATTCGGGCAAAAGTGACAAAAACATTGTAGCCGTCTGGAGTGTTGTCCACTCACCCAATTCTCTAAAACAAGAACAATTACAAAACAATAAACATAAACTTTCTAAAAATTGCTGCATCAACCCGCGGCTCAATATCTGATCGTGTGACTACTCCTAGTCACTCACAAACTCTGTTGAGGAACACGTGAAAGCAATGCGGCAGGCACTCCAGCTATCCGCCAAGGTGTGGTACAACATGCCTTGATTATTCCAGCGGGATTGTCATTGGCTGGGACTCTGTGAGGCAGCCCCTCCTTCTCCAGATGCGACCATTCTTCCCCCATCCCAGTCACAGGGGGGGGCGCAGCTCTTCCTCGTTGACACATCAAGTGTGACTGGCGCATACTACAGCCTCCTCCCTCCGTGTTTACCGTTAGTGGACTCGTCCAACATGAAGCACAGTCCCTGGAATCAAGCAACCGTTCCATGGCGGACAAAACAAAGCCAGCAAGTAGGAGAGTGCAGCATTGGTGACGTCGTTGCATTGATCCAAGGGGGGATGGTCAGGGGGGCTCCGCCGCCAGGGCCACCATTTGTTGTACAGTACCAGCGATTAGCATGCAATCAACACTGCTAAGTAGCATTACCTTCAAGCAGAGTGTAGTCGCGTTCTTTTTAAGTGTCGTGGCACATTCATTAGTTGGTTACAGTCAAGCACAAGCTATGTGTGCTACGTGTGCCTTCGAGTTTTCTCTATAGGCTTGATCCAGAGAGGTCGGGAAAACAGGCATATACATCGACAGACTTATAAATTTGTATCTATATGGCGAAGTGCCAGGCAATCCACAAAGGGGAGTGATGTACAGGCCCCTGAGTCATACTGTATAGGACCCAGCAACTGTTGCTAGTGTAAAGCCGTGCCGCCACACTGGTGAACACTAAAGTGCCGATGAATGAATGAATGAATCGTAACGGGACAATGTTCGGTTCCGCGCTCGGCATCATCTCAAGAGTTAGCAGAGCTATCTCTTTAGACGATGTCTAGCGAGGCACCGACCCATGCCTGACTCCTGGGCTGTACACCAGCAAAAGGCTGGCCTACAGCCGAAGAGTTAAACAACCCGTTCGCATCCGCCCGCCTTACTGTGCATGCGTCATGTATAGGGCTTAATACACGGTGCGTGCACACTGTGGTGGGTGGCCGCTAACGGAGCAGCTTGCCCAACATATGGTTGCTGCTAGGATTTTTGGGATCTCTTGGCTAGCGCTGTGGCTGAGCTGCGAACAGCCCAAAATGGGCAGCAAAATGGTGGTTTTCATGATCTCGCCTTTTGTCCAGGGTTACAAACTACTCTCTTCATGGCAAAAGACAGGTCTCATGAGAGTGCTGCACAGCGGCTTTCAGCTCCAAGAAGCCAATGGTGGATGGCCCAGTGCAATAATTAGACACACATGTTTTTAAAATACCCGCTGCAGATGGCAGCAGAATGCATTGTGTCCTCACAGGGACCTCGGAAGTGTTATTATCATGTGAGTATTTCTTTACTACCTCAGTATCATTTTCTCATATTCATTTTGCTCTATTCATCTGCCTTATTTGGGATTCTCATGGACAGTACCTGCAGCAGATCTCTGGTACACGCATATTATGGTCACCGACACAGTGCAGAGTAACAGGACAGCCACAATGAATGGAGTCACACACCAACCAAGACCCTCAGTGGGGACATCTAGGGAGAGGGACAAGAAGAACTATTTAGCAAAAATACAAACACATGCTTGCGCACACATGGACATGCATTGACAAATGCTCATGTGTAGAAACACACACACACCCACCAAACATGCAGACACATGCACACTGGCCTATAACACACCCTGCAATATCCTATCTAAACACATACACACACACACACACACACACACACACACATAAAAACAGTGTTTCACAATTTACAGTACACGTGCGCCATTGTGTGTTTCAGCAAAGGCGAGAACACCAGTATAAGTGTGTCGTGCCGGTCCGCCTGGCCACTCATATAACTGTGCTGCGCCCAAAGATCCGGGGACCAATGCAAGTGTTTTTCACATGCAGACTTCGCCCTCATTATCTGCTCACTCAATCACTATCTACCTCCTTGCCCACTCACTCACTCGCTCACTTACCCACCATGTACTTACTTATCACTCACTCGTTTACTTACTCCCTCCCTCACACACATGCTGAATCGTTCACTCTCTTGCTCAGTCCATCAGTCACTCATTCACTCAATTGCTCACTCATTCCCATCTCATGCCCTCACCTGCTCACTCACTCACTCTCTAGTTCACTGCCCACTCACTTATTCATTCACTCATTTACTCTCACTTGTTCTTGCACTGCTCACTCTCACACTTGCTTACTCATTCATTCGCTCACTCTCTCATTTGGTACTCATTCATGCACTCACTCATCAATCACTCATCACTCTTTCACTCCATCACTTACTGATTCACCTGCTCACTCAATCACTTTTGTTTCATTTCTCACTCACACGTCACTAATGTACACACGCCACTCATTTGCTTACTCAATTACTCATCATCGACTCATTCCTCACTCAACTCACTCTTTTTTCTGTCACTCATTCCCTTGCTTACTCCGTTATCTGCTCACTCACTCGCTCCCTGCTTGACCACTCCCTCCCTCATTTACTGATTAATTTAATCATTCACTCTCTCACATATCACCCAAGTACTCAACAGTCATTCAATCATTCACTCACTCTCTCACTCACTTCTCTCCCTCACTCACTTGTTAATTCATTCACTCTCTCACATATCACTCACTAATTCACTCCCCCACTCCCTCTCTCACTCACCTTTGTACCCCGCGCTCCTCTTCACCCCGTGGTGCGATGAGTTGAACTGGACCTCACAGGAGACCTCTCCTCCGGTCCAGGCATCGGGGGCGATGCGAATGTGGTTTATAAATGTCCAGCTCCCATCTCTGTCTCTGATGGAACTCGTCCGCCCCTGGCCCGGGACCCCTGAGATGTTCCAGGAAACCCAGACCTGGCCGGACACCGCCCTGACAACACATGCCAGTGGGACGGAACGCTCCGGAACGCTCTGCTGGGGTGAGGGGATCACAAGCAGCACTGAGGTTCTGGCTGTGTAACTGTCTGGAAAGGAGCACACAGGGCATCACTTATAGCATTACACATTGCATAGCGCACATAGGCGCGCATGCACAGAAACTGTAGAATTATACACTCACCTGTGCAAAAGGCAAGCTTATGCTTGAGGACCCCCAGGCTCACTATGCCAGACAGTGGCCAGTTGTAAAAACACATAAAACATCATCCCATCAGAAGTACACAAAAAAGTGACCTTTGCTCTCACTTATAGGTGTATATATGTCAATAGTGAGGGCAGCCACATTCATTGTCATTATGGAGACAGATTATTAACAATGTTTATCCCTTATAACACAGACAGGATAATAGAGTTGGGGATGCCAGAGCAGGTTCTGGCCAAACACCTGGCTCAATTCATGGTCTGTGGAACAGCTGGGGCCAGTCTCAAGCCAAGAAATATTTATATATTATTTATGTATTTTTAAAAAAATGCTTTATTTTTGTTTTGTATCTCACAACGTTTTGCTTAAAGCCACCAAATATTGTCTCGGCTAATTCTTGGCTCGGTTTCCAAAGCCCATCTGTTGGCTTAGCTCTGACTCAACTCGTCTTGTGGCTGTTCCGCAACACATTCATCTGCATGATAAAGTAGACTTTCAGAAGAGTGCACACACACAGAACTGAATTGCCTTTAGCCTCTAGGGGGTTTCAGAGTAAATTTAGTGCTTTTCAAAGGTGAGGCAGGGAGTCCTGCAAAGAGCCTCCCTTACAGCCTTTAGAGCTCCTCACACTATCCCCAGGTCTCAACAACCCTGCTCAGGGGTAGGGTGGTGAGAGGAGCTGGGGGGAGTTCAGAACTTTTGGGTACCATTGATAATCTCTTATGCGTTGGCCTCTCTGATGAGACTGCCATCCAGAGAGTCAGTTGCTCACAAAGCATACTGCAGGGTGCCTTGCCTATTAAGAGAATGCCATTTACGGGTCCATTTTTGTTGATTCGTCCAGGTGTTCTCTAGAAAGGACTTTCTAGTGAATGCTTGCAAATTGCTCAGAGGCTGCTAGTCTCAGCGATTTTGGACTGTGTGCAGCGAGCATGCATTGCACGCTCATGCACACTCACTGGGCATGCATACTTCGTGCTCATTGCCCAGCGATTCGCCTGACAGGCCACGGGGCGAATCGCCAAGCCTGTCGGGTGAATCGCTATACTCACGGGCGACAGCTAAAGCTGTTGCCCGTGAGCATAGCAGAGCGAATGCTCCAAAATTTAAAAAATGTTCGTAGATGGTCGGGGCGCAGCGATGAATGAAAACGCTGCACCCAGACCGTCTACGAATGGTCAAAAATGGGCCCGTTAGTCGAAATGCATTTTAGTCAAAATGTATTTTCATCGAATTTGTAGCTTAAATTGGCATTACTCTACATACTTTGATGCCACTAAATAACTGAAGGTAGCCGCGGGCCAGAGGACATGCATTTCTTACTCCACCTTCCAGTCTCAACAGGTCAGAGTAATGAGAAATTCTTCCAAAACCCATGCGGGCATATTTTTTCAAAAAGTTCATGCATATTCTGTGACTAGTAACAGCTCAACAAGCAGAGGAGCAGCATGTTGTTTTTACAGGAAGGAATGCCTAGGAGGATCCAAGATCCTAGATACCTTGTCTTCTGTCTGCAAAGCATAAACAAAGAGTGATGGACTTTATTCAAATTGATTCATGCTAATAAAAGAAATATATTTTGGGAATACTAGACTTCTGGTCTCAAGTTTGGAGGGAGATTGCACTGATTCTTGATGTGGAGATCACTTTAACTTCTACTTTGGTATTTTTTTATGGCGTTCACCAAACTCTGACTTTTAGACACGCGTTCCTTGGCTTTGGTTGCTACGATTGCCAAGTCTGAAGTGGTGATTCACTGAATGGAATCCCGCCCTCCCTCTCTGGCATCTTAGCAAGCCTTTTTGACTTGCTGCATGATACTGAGAATACCATGCTGGCCAAAAGAAAAGCATCATAACGTCTGAGGGATATCTGGGAAAAAATTAGAGTCTACCCACATGATTGTGATTAAGCCTCATCATCGTCCATTGGCTCTGTACACGCCTGTAGCCCCATGATGCGCGGCTTTCCATGGTTACCAGAGGTCGATTATTTCTGCTGGTTTTTTTCTATCCAAAAGGTGACTGTGCCATACAAGATACATTTTTTTGTTGCATTCTAGTATATGTGTTTGGTCAAAAAACATTCTGTGACGTTGGCGAACTGTTTCTGAGCAGATCTATGCTCCTTGTGGGGATCTCACTATCTCTTGAACTGTGCTGTAAAGCTGTATTACCTACCCAGCAGATGTATTTCACAACCGTCTGTCCAATCTGACAGTTTTTTCTTACTGTGTAAATGTATTTTGAAATGCTTAAATAAGGTCGATAAATTTAAACGAATATTAAAAAACACATTTTGCAAAACAGCAGTGATAAAGCATAAGGCGACACCCCTCACTTTAGCATTATTTATTTTTTGTAAATCGTGTAAGCCCTGGGGTGACAGTGTGCTGACACCTGGTTGTTTTCAGTATTTTAAAACTCAGTTCAAATAGTATTGAGGTTTCTCAGATTTTTCCAAGTCCATTTATCTCTACAATTAAATTCCCAGTTGCCCGCTTTAGCCGTAGTTGTTAAGTTGTTATCCCGCCTACAGTGTTGTCTCCAGCCCTTGGGATTTCCTGTACATGTGCATCTTTCTTTACAGGATTATATATCAAAACCATCAATTCATATACTTGAGAAAAAAACTAGTTCTTCTTGACTTGAATTTTAGACTTTCCATCAAACCTCTGGTGCTTTCCTATAAGGATGGCTGCTGCCAGGGCAAAGGCATTTAATATAATTCTGATATTCTGCTGGCACCTCCATCACTGCCTTTCATTGGATACAAATATTGTTTTTCAAATCAGGCTGCATATTGAAAACTGTTACCTTAAAAAAATCCCTCCCTGCCATAAACACTGTCTTTGTGGCTGCTGTCTCAGCAACTGCAGTAAAAAGCTTGTATTGGAGAATGGTGAAAACTGGAGGCCTTACAGCCTTAACACCAGGGTTTATTGAAATATTAACTCCACCTCCTAGCAAATAGCACTGACAAGTATTGTTTATGTTCTTAATGATTGGAAAGCTTTTATTTTCCAGTGTTAACTTGGGCAATCAGTTTTATTTGTTCCTTAGAAAGTATCCGTTCTACACCTACTAAAAAAACACCAGGCCTTTGCAGGGTGATTTTCAGTGCTCTAAACAGAACTTTTTACTCTCAGCAACCCTGATGTTTGCAAAATCAAAACTACAACATACAACATTTTTAGAGTCTGGGTCAACTCCCAAATGCTGGGGTTCAATCCCAAAATACATGTGAGCACTATCAACAACTTCACAATTTTTGAAAAATGTTCCGTTTGTGAAATATTTGACTGATAGGAAATATTAGTGAGGGTGCAATATATAAAGTGTTTCAGAGGCATTTGATGTGCTCATCACCATTACTGTCAAGATTTCCATAGGTGCTATCTATCTCACTTAAGAATGGTAAGAATGGTCACTCTCTGAGTTACTATTACTGTATAAAGTGCTCGGATGAGGCCGCTAGGCCACGTTTCATGCAATAAAAAGAACCACAGGTTAATGAAGACATCCATTGTCAAATGAATGTCTCAGAGCAATGCAAAGACACATATACTCAATACAAGCGTGCCCCATCAACTATAGGCAATATGTTATATTTGCAATTCCCACACATTAAAAGAACTTTAACAAATTCAAAATGCATGTGCCGTCACATTATTGGTTTAGGGCCTGACTATGGGTTTTGCGGACTGAAAAAAACGCAGAGTTAACTCATTTTTCTCATTGTTTTCAATGGGAAAAAATGAGTAAACGCTGCATTTATTTCAGTCCGCAAAACTCATAATCAGCTTCTTAGAATTTCGAGCACAAGAATTGTGTGCAGATTTGTAGGCTAAACTCAGAAGAGTTGTGAAAAAAATATGTTAGCCCCTCAGCTTTCTGAAACGGAACTGGGCTCATAGGACGCTTACCCGCGTTACGTGATCAAGGGGAATCTATGCGCTATTTTCTCTATGGATATTCGATTACTTAAATAAGCAGATCTTCGACGAAGAAGGGAAAATCTATGTTGACTCCATGATTTTAAAGGGACAGTTCACGGCACCATTTTTATTATTTCATTCAAGTGTTCTAAGTTGGCAGAAGGCAATTCCTCTTGTTTTAAAATTTCAAGTCATCTAATTACACTGTGTTTCAATGTTTGATTTTCTTCCCTGGATGCAGCCATTTCGTGGTGTGACTGACTGTTTACAGAATCCCTGCGGGGATGTTAGATTGTAATACTTTTTTCCTCTGCAGAGCACAGAGAAAAAATGTATTGCGATGTATCACCCTCCACAGGGGATTGTGTAAACAGTCAGTCTCACCAGGGAAAGAAAAAAAAGCATTAAAAAGCAGTGCAATTAGAGAACTTCAAAAATTAAAATAATAATGGTAGATGCATTTACGAAACTAAGAACACTTAAAGAAAAAAGAAAAATGATGGAGACAACTGTCTCCTTAATGCTGGTTTGATGTAACAGTTCATATCTGTACAATTTATTAAATCTCAGTTCAGGTGTTCACATTGTTTAGACGTTCCCAAGAGTCACTGTTGTTTTTGGATTGGTCGTCACCCTTTTGACAGACTCGATCAAACGATTGGAATCATTGATAAGACTAATCTTTTTCATGGCTTATTTGTTCTGTTTTCCTCTTTCTCTTGTTTCATTGAAAGCATATTTGCATATTTCTAGCACTGTGTCACAAACTGTCTTATCACATAAATTTGGGTATGAGTGTTGGCACAGGCAACATACCAGCGCTAAAGAAAAGACGCAAATAAATGAATGAATGAATGAATGAATTAATTAATTAATTAATTGGGCTGTGGTGGTTACGTACCCCACATTCTAATTGGTTTGCCTTTCAAAATACCTACTAAGAGGCCAAATGAATAAACATAGAAACATTGGAATCATGTCATAGTTATTTCTGAAGTTTTGTAGTATGTTTGAAAATAACAAATAGCACGCTCTTTGTCTGGTGGTGGTATCGCAGCTCCCTTAAAACAGACACCCCATCTTCTGTGCTTCATATACGTTACTGGATTTAATGTATTTCTTTTGTTGATGTTTCTGTTTTATGTTACTTTACTTAAAGGAATGAGTGTGTGCTATTATTTAAATAGCACTTAAAGAGATGCTGTCACATTAACTAATAAGGTTCTATATACAGAGCATTATAAATTGCCTATATATTAATAATGTCAAAAAAGATTTATTTTTGGGTTCTAGTGCATTAAATATGGGCTTTATTCCTAGTTTTACCACTAGATGACAGTAAAGTCTATGGGAATTTCATCTTGTGGCACTCTGGGTCTGAGCTGGAACCGTGCCTAAAAATATTTTAAAAGTCCTGTAACTCAAACAGTTGAAAAACTTTTGACGAACCATAAAACTGGAGTATAGGCAGTGTTTAATGCTGTATACATTGGCCCTGTGTAGTTAATGTGATGACAGGGTTCATTTAAGACATTTACATTTTACACTTTATCAGTTACTGATTAGGGTTGGTACTAATTTTACCGAATTTTGAAAGAAGAAAGTCTGAGCAGACCTGATAGAATTGAAACCAGCAAGGTCTTCAAGATGTAATAAACGAGAGCTCAACTTGCTGAGCTTTTTTTGTTTACAGAGCACAAAATGATGATACTCACAAATTCTTTGCAGTTTCTTACCTCCCACAATCAGTGTGGATCCATTGGGGAAATTCAGCTTATTGATGACTCTATATGCGCAGTAATACACTCCGCTGTCATTCTGCTGCGCGTTGCGGATTTCCAGGGTTGCGCTGCGCCTTTCAGCTGCGCAACTATATTTATAATCACTGTCGTTACTATTGCAGTCTTTAACAAATGTGAGAGACTCTTCTCTTCTCTTCCAATACCAACACACATTATGCCCACCGTCTCGATTGTTCTCTGACAATAAACAAGAGATCTTGGCTGTTTCATTGATGCCAAAGAACAGGAGCGACTCCTTCGGATGCAGTTTCAGAAGGACCCCAAGCACTGCAAATGTAAATGAGAAAATGTTGAGTGAATCTTACAGTCTAAAATATCAATCTCTTCAAAGCAATCAATAAAGCCTTCTCATTTGTGCATGCAATATTTTATGACTCTCAAAGTAGACAGTTCTGCAAAATTAACATTTCTGACTAGTTCAGACAACGGCCAAACACTCAAATCTTTACATAAGCTTCAGCTTGGATTATTTATAAAAAATGCAACAGTATTTCTAATCTGTACAGTGGTATTATTTCAAATGCAAATTTTACCATTTGAAAAGAAGATAAAATATTTGACGAGCATCTCTCCGCTAGTCCAAAGATGAAGGAGACGTCCGCTCGCGAGCATTCTGCACCTGTGACTAGTGGCTGAGCTAAGGGAATATTGCTGCATAATAACCCAGAACCCGCCCTCTCCGGACCACGAAGGGTGTGAGACAGCAACCACTGGCTGCAAGGGCAGCTTGTTAAATAAGTAAGAAAGTAAGATAATATGAGGGAAAGATAAAATAAGTACAATGGTAAGAAAACACTAAGCTTGGAAATATGAAAAAGATTCCTCTTGGAAGTGGCAGAAAGGATGTTACAGTCTGAAAAAGCTATTTTCATCTGAATAAACATTTTTGGGGGTCATTTTTTTTTTTTTGGTTTTCAAATTTTTTATAAACCTGACAATTTTCCATTTTTAATTTCTAAACAACTTAAATATCCACGAGTATGTTGTGGCAAATGATTTGTTCACAGTCATAACTGCTCTTAAATGCAAGAAAGTGCAGAAAATGCCAACAAACTAAATAGAAAAGGAATGTGTTGTCTTGTGTTGTTACGTCAAAATGTTTTATGATTGACGAGGCCATTTAGATTTTTTTTCCAACAAACTGAAATACTTTACGATTTTCCTGAAACTTGTCTCCCTTCTTTAGTTCTAGTCCAGAGCCTAGACTTCATCTTTCATTCTGTGGTGGGGTTCTTGTTATTAGTGTGAATATCACTAAAAGGGATAGGCTCCAGATAGTAACACTGATCCAAATTAAACAAGACTTTAGCAAAGCATAAAAGAGAAACTTTGACAGTACTTCATCAGCTGAAAGAAGGTTGATAATTTTTTTTTTAAAGATTTTCAGCTCTGTAGGTGGTTATAAAGTTATTGCAAATGCTGCAGCAAGATATTTGGCTTCACTGTATATGAACAACTCCCACAGGGGCGCTTCCTATAGAGGCGAAAACTAAGGAGCTAAAAAACAGTTAATCCAACATTTGTTAAGGAGCACAAACAGCTATGCAATTTTAAAGTGTTTAACCTCTTGTGCAGTTTGCAACATAATGCTAGGAGCAGGCGTTGGCGTGCCATTGGCTCATTCTTGGGCTAGGTAGAAGGTTTGTTGCTGTGGTACATGTTAATGGGTGCTGGTGGGCGGGTGAGGCTACCAGGGTCTTAGGCACATGATATGGTGGATGAGGATGGGTATTGTGGCTAGGTCTGGAGTGCAGCTGTGGGTGTCTCCCCTGCCCATGGGAAAGAGAGAATAGTGGAGGCTGCGTAACAGTATCGATAATTGTGGGTAGGTTGCTGGGGATCACACTGCCTGCTGCTCCTGTTTGTGTGGGGAGGATGCAGCAGTGTGAGTGGGTGTAGCACTGGTTCCAGTTCTGGCAAACACCTTATAATCAGTATAACAATGTGGCTCAAGCATAATGAGTTTTTTGGTGTGACAGGAAGACCAGTGCTGGAAAATGCTTTTTTATTAGATGTTGTGGTTGAGAAGACGGGCACTTATGCAGCGAGTGCTTCTCGTGGGGTCAAGCTGGTGTCCCATCTTCTTTTCGTATTTTAATGATCGAGATATAATAATGTCAAAGCATTAAAATCAAGCTCCTTTCCTCAAGCTGCTCAGGTTGCGGTAGGAAATAGTAAATCTTCACCCTTCTGCTTACATTGGAACCCAAAATCTTTTGTGGTACCAGGGAAACTTTTAAAGAAAGCAAATCTACATAAAATACCAGTATTTTTGCAGTACAGTGTTCAGTATAGTCTACAATTTAACATGATTGGGCACTGATCTCCAATAGTCCTGTCCCCATGCTTTGGTTGCTTTCAAATTATGTATGTTGAAAGTGTTTAGCGTGGCTGATCGGAGAAACGCATTTGTGATGAAATGTGGTGTCTGTTCTGAACAGGTAGTTTGAATCTGTGTTCTAGGCAACTGGGTGCTTGATGTGGACATGTTATTTCAGGTTCATCTTATTGATTTTCTTGCTGTGGTCATCAAGGAATGACTGAATGCATCTCAGGGCACTGCCTGCACTCCAATCTACTGGCCCAGTCTTTTGAGAAGGATGGTGTTATCAACTGTACCTTTTTCACCAGAAAGATTTGACTGAATATATTGTAAATACAGATTCATTCAGTCTCTAATCACAATATACCCACAAAAGTCCTGTACTAAAGTAACTCACGGTCAGTGCGATTTCAGTGTGCGAACATAACACAATTTATAATTAAGGGTACAGGTTATATGGTATTTATTTTTTTGCCATTTCTGCGATTTCAGTGTGCGAACATAACACAATTTATAATTAAGGGTACAGGTTATATGGTATTTATTTTTTTGCCATTT
>JASANK011083448.1:0-13186 GCA_031753695.1 Desmognathus marmoratus | reverse complement strand
TTTTGTCTCTGTTTGTTGCTCGATTGGTATTTGACCTCATTGCCTGGCCACTTGGACTGCTTTTCCTCTGGGCCTTCAGATACCATTATTGTCAGTGTGTGTATGACCCATGGCTTGTTTACGGACTGCAATAGTACTTTGTACCGATAGTGCTAAAAGCGGCTTACACCTAAAAAGCCGTTATCCTCCGAAAGTTAACACCCATACTCTCTGGTTAATCATCAGTCACACCCGGTAGGCGATACTGGGGGTTCTCATTGGTGAGCGACTTACATCTTTGGCAATCCCTTATTTTTACACTTGCATTGGTAACATTGCATTAACCCCCGATACCCTTCTTCCTTGTGTTTCCACAGGTGCTGACTGTCAAGGTTCCACGCTGGTCCTTGGTGGACCCCCTTTTTCCCTGGCCTTCAGTCTTGTACTGGCTGACAGGGTAAAAGGGAAGTCCAACTTTCATCGCTTCCTTCAGGCTGCAGTGAAGTCCAACAGATTGATAGCAAGCCTATAAAATGGAAGCGATGGAAGCTGAACTTCGTAAAATTTCCGATTCCCTGGGCGTATTAAAGACAGAGGTTAGCATATTTCGACAAGAACAGGTCTCCACACTCCAAAAGTTAAATAGTTTGCAAAAGAAGATAGAGGAAAGACAAAGATAAGTTATTCAAATACCAGTCACTGGGGCATCAGGAAGTACAGCTAATCCCCTCCCAGGGAGTAGTAACCCAGCTTTAACAATTTGCTCTAGCATGTTAACTAACCTGCCAATGCCTAGCAAATTTAAAGGCGATTCGCGTGACTTCCTTTCTTTCCTTAATTCGTGTAAATTACACTTTATTAACAAACCATCTATGTACAACGAAAACGTTAGTAAAGTATTATTCATTTTGAGGAATTTAGAGGAAAATGCATTGACTTGGGCCACACCGTACATAGACAGAGATGATGCTTTATTACATAACTATGACAAGTTTTTGAAAGCTTTCTCAGCTATGTTTGAAAGCAAACAAGAGAAACAAATACGTAAGAATGAATTATTAGATTTCCGCCAAGGCAACAAAGAAACCAAGGAGTATATTACTAATTTTCAGCTATTAGCTGCTTCTACTACTTGGCCAGATGACGTACTCATAGGTATGTTTTACAAGGGGCTAAACGAAGACATAAAGACATTCTGTCTCAGATTATACCACTACCTGAAGACTTCTTAAAATTCATAGCACTCACTATCCAAGTTGACCATAGAATTAAGGATAGGAAAAGAGAAAAGAGGAAGACTGAACCTTTTCACTCCTATCAGAGATATATACCCACAGAAAAGAAAACCCAAGACACAGAAGAACCTATGCAGACAGGGGAAATTCGAAAACCTTTGACACCACAAGAAAGAGAAGAAAAAAGGAGCGTCTCTGTTTTTATTGTGGAGATTTAGATCATATCATTCCGCAATGCCCTAGACTACGTTATCTGTCGGGAAAAGGCAATGCCAGGTGAAGGTGAGAGGGAACTCTCTCGGCAAAGCTATCAACAACCCTCGCTTCTTAGGGCCATTAATACAAGACACACCTTCAACACCCCATATGTACATAGACATCCTTTTAGGGGTGTCTAATGAGAGATATGTTTCCACTAAAGCTCTAATAGATTGTGGGGCTAATGGTAACTACATTGATAAAAGCTTCCAAATTGATCATGAAATCCCCATCTGTAAGAGAGGTTCCAGAAACAGCTATGGCAGTAGATGATATTATATTAAGTTCCGGTCCAATTGATGAGAATACCTTGCCCCTTTTACTGGAATACCAAGAAACTAAGAAGACAGGGCAATCTGACATAATTTGGGCCCCTACATGCAAGGTCATACTAGGAATGCCTTGGTTAGAAGCTTGGAATCCCCAGATAGATTGAGTTAAACGAACTATAACTCTACCAGAGGTACAGCCTCAGTATGTAAATAGCATTCAGTCAGAAGTAGTGGAAGAGAACTACTCATCATTGAAATCAGTGTTTGATCCAAAAGAAGCAGAAGTGCTTCCACCTCATCGTCCTTACGACTGCCAAGTTAATCTGTATCCAGATGCCAATATACCTTGTGGGAGGATCTATGCTTTGTTCCCTAAAGAAGACTTGATATTAAAGCAATACATTAAAGACAACCTTGAAAGGGGATTTATACGTCCCTCCTCCTCTCCAGCAGGAGCTCCTTTATTTTTCATCCCAAAAAAGGATTGCAACGAGTTGAGACCATGTGTAGATTATCGACTACTCAATAACATTACCTCTCATCCCTATTTTGCTAGACCAAGTTCAGGGGGCTAAATGGTATACGAAGATAGACCTCAAAGGAGCATACAATTTGGTTTGGATGAGGGAAGGCGATGAATGGAAGACAGCGTTTAGAACTGCTCACGGCCACTATGAGTATTTCGTGATACCATTCGACCTTTGTAATGCTCCCGCTTACTTTCAACACTTTGTCAATGATGTTTTTCATGACATCCTTAATACAGTCATGATCATCTATTTAGATGATATCTTGATATTCTCTCAAACTTTAGAAGAACACAAGACACATGTAAAAATCGTCTTGAGAGAGGTTATTACAAAATAGGCTATATGCTAAAGACTCAAAATGTCTGTGTCACCAAGCCCAAGTCCTGTTTTTGGGTTATCTCATTTCAGAAGATGGAAAAGAAATGGACCCAGTAAAGGTCCAAGCAATCCTGGATTGGGAGGCTCCCAGAACAGTAAAGGACCTACAAAGATTCTTAGGCTTTGCTAATTTTTACAGGCAATATCTACCGGCATACTCTGACACTGTTACCCCTTTAAGGCAGACCTCAAAAGAAACAGAATTTTCATTGGGGGTCAGAACAGCAATTAGCCTTTGAGAAATTAAAGAAGTGTTTCACCACTGCTCCAGTCCTAGCACACCCGGATTTCTCTCTTCCCTGTCTGGTCGAAACTAATTGGAGCAGTGTTGTCTCAAAAGAGCTATTGGAGCAGTGTTATCTCAAAAGAATGATAACCAAGAAATACATCCAATACCTTTCTTTTCATGCAAACTAAATTCATCAGAACAAAACTATACTATATATGAAAGAGAACTGCTAGCTATTAAGGAAGCCTTAAAACAATGGAGAAATTATTTGGAAGGTGCCAGTCATCAAATCACAATTTATACTGACCACAAGAATCTTGAGTTTATTAAAAACCTTGCCTGTCAAAATGGTCACCAAGCACGATGACATTATTTTTTTCTCGCTTTGATCACGTGATAACTTTAAACCTGGTAACTGCAACACCAGAGCGGATGCTCTTTCTCACTGTTACTTGGGAGAGAATAAGAATGAAACTACACCGTCCCCTATTATTCCAGAGAAAAGATTTATTTTGGTATCCACTCATACCATGTCCAACTTCCTACAAGAAGTGAAAGGGAGATATTCCCCTCATGAAAAAGACAAATTCCTAGAAAAGACACCAATGAACAGACAAGGAGAGGGGCTATGCTTTAAAGGTAATAGACTATGGGTTCCTAACAGCACACAACCGAAAGAATTGTTGTTTTGGAGTCGTGATTCTCCCTTGGCAGGACATGCGGGTCCTGAAAAAACCTATGAACTTCTTTCTCGCTACGTATGGTGGTATAAGATGAAAGAAGTGATACAAGAGTATGTTTTTTTATATATATATTCTTTATTTAGTGATATTTCAGCATACAAGAAAGATACAAAAATTAAAACAAGTGAGATTCCTCTGCGTTTAAAACTTTCCTTTGTAAAACAATAAATTTTAACAAGTGCATTAAAATTTTGTTCCATTAAAATCGACTTCAAATCCCAGACCCCAGAATAAAAATAACCTATTAGCCATCTGTCACGCAAATCAATTAGGTGCGGGCAATTAGTGAAGAAATGTTGTAGGTCATCAATGATATTTTTACAATAGGTACAAAAACGGCTAGAACTATCACATTTTTTTAAACCCAGTAAATAATAGTTTACCGGGAGAATCCCGTACCTCATTCTGCAAACAAACCTCAAAATCGATCTATGAGTAACATTTTCAATAAAAGGCTCAAGTTTTGATGTGTAGATATGTAGAAAGTGTTGTGAGTGTTGAACATCTGCTGTAAGATTCAGAAAAAGCAGCTAATCATATAGTACCCTTAATCATTTTGGCAGACGGTACTAGATTCGGGTCAGTTAAAGACCAAAGTTCACCAAGTTTGCCAAATTTACAAACATTTTTAAGCATCTCCATCCTACTGAATGTAAGATCACTATTGCGCATTTCAGTTAGACACTTAAAGCTTAAGCAATCTACATCCTGACTCCTCCACAATTTACAAAAATAATTCATCATGCGTGTTTTGGCAATAGTGACAATGGGAGTCATGTCCAAGCCCATCAGAATTGCTTCAATTGGAGTCGCCTGAGTGAGCCCCAGAATCCTCTTCCAGCAGGATACCTCAAATTTTTTCAAGCATTTTTCCGTGCCCCAAACTTCACAACCATACAGGATAATACCCAGACCCTTTGTTCTATAGATTGTCATCAGATTTTTCAAATCCCCTACTCCCTCATAACCTCTTAGTTTGACTAATGCATTAGATATTAATGCCATATTAGGTTTCAAATGTTGCATGTGCATATTCCATTTACACTTAACAGAGAATTTTACTCCTAGGTAATCATAATGATCAACAATTTCAATGGGCCCCTCCTTTAAATTCCAGCTGGGTTGATGCCTGGGTTTTTTGCCAAAAATCACGATTTTAGTTTTCTTTATATTAATTATTATGTTGTTTACTCAGCAATAATCTTCCAGGCATTTCAGTTTATTTTGGAGCCCATCTGCGGTTAGATTCATATTGCGGTGTCATCCGCATATGTTAATAAGTTGATGGATGAACACCCAGCACGTGGAGGGGTGCACCACGTATTAGAAATTAACCCCTCCATGTCAGAAATGAAGACTTTAAATAAGAAGGGCGCGAGTAAGCACCCTTGCTTTAATCCCTTGGATGTAGTTATTCTATTAGTCAGTTCCCCACTTGCCCCAAAACTGGCCTGTGCCCAGGTTCCAGTATAAAATCCGGCAACCAATTTCACTATATGACTCGGGGCTCCCAAATTCAAAAGTTTCTGCCACAGGAGCTCACGCGCGACACGGTCAAAGGCTTGACTGAAGTCAATAAATGCGCAATACAAACTATATTGTTTGGCAAAGACATATTTGTCAATCAAAAACGACAAAGTGAAGCAATGGTCGATAGTAGACCTTCCGGGCATGAAGCCTGCCTGAGTTTCTCTAAATATACAATTTTCTTTTGCCCATTTCGTTGGATCTGAAAGTAATGTTTTGGCTAAGATTTTTCCGCCTGGGTCCAACCTGGCCAGAAGCCTGTAGGATCCAGGGCAGGAACGATCACCCTTCTTGTACAATGAGAAAAAGATAGAACCCTGCCAACAGGCAGGAATAATGTTAAATCGTGTACAATGATTGATCAGAGGAGTATAAACTTCTGCCTCCAGGTATCAGGGGCCAGTGAGCAACAAAAAGGAGGCATGCCCTCTGGTCCTGCAGCACGTGAAGGGTTCATAGATTTAATAATGTCAACAACTTCAACATTGGTTACCAATTTGTAAATGTAATTTCTTGGGTATGTGAAAGTTTTCCTAGGACTTCCTAAATACAAACTAAAGATATATTTTTTCCCAAATTGTGACAGAAATATAAGTGTCGGGCGGAGCCGATGAGTTTGGAAAAACCATGCAATTAATTAATGACCAAAACTCCCTGGTGTCTTTGTTCTGGGCAGCATTTTCTATCTGCTCCCTGCACAGTGCATAAAAAGCGCACATTTTTTGTTTGATAAAAAACCTATATTTGCGTTGCAATGATTTGATTTTTGACACGTCTACAAATAGGTTTTTCTGTAATATAATATCCTTTGCCCATAGTTTCCGCCTCTCTTTTACATTCCGCATCAAACCAGTTGTTGATCTAGACCCAAATGTTCCTGTTTGGAGCTGGAGTTAGAAACATTATGCGGCAGGCTAGAGACAATGTATTCTACCAACTTGGGATATTCATCAAATATGTCTGCAGCCATATTCCATCTTTCTGATAAGTAATACTCCAGAAGGCCATCGACCATTTCAGGGTTACAATCCAACCAATTGATTTTGAAACCAACACGTATAACAATTGCATAACATCAAAGATATGTAGCCAATTTACAATAATTTTCTCTACCTGCTGAATAAATAAATGTAGTAATGATTTGTGCATGGTCACTAGTCCCTTGCCATAGGATTTTAAGTTCCTTAAAGTAACGCAGTTGTTCAATTTTACACACAAAAAAATCTATACAAGAGGAGACGGTCCCTCGTCTAAATGTACGCGTGTCAGTGACATCATTAGGTATTCTACCATTTAGAATTATTAACCTGTTTTCCACCAGAAGATCGTTAAATGATATTTCAATATGGGTAGGAGTAGTTGACTGGTGATTAGAGCTAAACATAAGAGGCGGAATACACTCGTCCAGCTCGTCCCAACATGTTACCAAACTTGGGTGCCCATTTTACAATTGAAGTCTCCCGCCCATAAGTAAAGGTCATCCGGGTAAGTCTCGGTTAGAAAACTAATAAAATCTTTAACTTTCTTAAGATAACAAGAAAAAGTACTTTAAGTGAAATAAATCGGGCGTAAATAGCAGTTGATTATCATTATATGTTGAATGCAGTCAGAATCAAGAAGTTGGGCCCTTACAGCTAAAAATCCTGATATCTCGGGCCAAACGGATTTAATTAACCATTTATTTAAACTATTAATTAAAATAGCAATCCCACCCACGTTGTGACCACCCGTGGTGGGTGTAGCATGTTGGGAGATAGTAGCAAACCCTTCAAAGATTAGTTCCTTCAAAGCCCATGTCTCCTGTAACAAAATGATATTATGCTGTTTAATTTCGTTCCAAGTAGATGGAAGCATGACTCTAGGCGCCCAGCACAGTTCCATGAGAGGCATGTAGTCAATTTATCTAAAATCACAGGGGTTAGGATGACTGGTTGAAAGAGTTGTCAATCATAGTAGCCAGATTCCCTTCCCCATCAGCCTCGGAGTCAAGGGTTTCCCATCCTGACCCCAGTGAGTGATTCAGACTGTGACCAAAAACTGTCTGATGTCTTCCTCTGTCCTGTTCTTGCTTGTGTCTTCTGCGTGCAGGCACTTTTCCAGGTTGGGCTTTGTCAGAAAATAGTTGTTTCCTCTTCATGGGTGTCGAATAATCATTACATATTGAGGTCACACTCATATTAGCACAGGTCTGTGACATTTGTGTGACCTGAGAAACATCGATACCCCTTATTAAAAAGAAGGAGTGAAATCTTTGATGGCCATGTTAGAAAAAATAATTATCGTGGCGGTTGATCGCCACCTAGTTCACAGTAACTGAACTTTTCAATGTCAGTTTTGACAATGATTCTTAACTGTAGACAAAGCGCGCAATATGCCATAAAAATTGGAAGATTAAATGAGTGCTCCATGAAACCATCTTCCTTCCCAAAGATTGGTTTGAATCTTAATGAAGTGCTAGTATTGCCCCACAATTTACTAGGGTGCCTTGCCCCTTTGTTTTTTTTACCAAAGTCGAAGATCTCATTGGTTTTAATTTGTTTTCCATCAGAGCTAGATTGTAGTGGTTTCTCGTGACCCCCCGGCATACCCTGAGTACTGCTCGTAGTGGGAACGAATGAGACTGCCTCCGGATTCAGGCAATTGGCACTAGTAGAAGGAGTCGGTTCAGGAACACCCATTGCAGCTTCTTTTTGTCTGGCTCTGTACTCAGATAGTAGATTTAGCATTTTGCTTTCCATTAGTGTTACAGATTTAACTAGCTTTGTGTTTCTTTGGAGGACTGTGCAATTAAAGAATGATCATTTTTTTTGTTCTTTAATTACAACATCAACTTTTTTTCTCTACACTCTCGATCTGCTTGGCCAAAGACCCACCCAGGGTACGTGCAACTGCAAAGTTTTTATTGGTTGCAACCTGAAAGTCCATGACTTTTTCATGTAAATTGTCAAATGCTTTCTTATGTTCTGACATTATGTCAGTGACTTGATTTAGGGCATTTGCCATTTTATCAATCACTGCCAACTGTGTTGACCATGTTTGTCTATCTACAGTGAAAACCTCGTCATTTCTCTGAGTTGGAGAATTTCCGAGTTGATTACTCTGCATCTCTTCCAATATGCTGTCCTCTGCAATCAATAAATCAACTTGACTGGGGCAGATGGAATCTGTGCCATTATCTGGCACTACATCATTGATTACATCAATGACTTAAAATTGTGATTGGCTTTGTGAGCAAGGCAGTACTGGAGGAGAGATGTTAATGACTCCATTATCCAACCTTGCAAACGTTAGAATAGAAGTTTGTCTTGAGGCGGCAGGAGTGCTAGAAATCATTGGGTCAGCTTTGTTTGACCCCACCATGTCTTTAAATTGCCTAGAGCGTGTGCCAACCATGATTATACAATCACCTACTATTCAAACAGGCGGTAGCTGAGGCGTGTGGTGATGCGTATACCGCAGAAGATGAGCCACCACACTCTGTGCACACTTCGCAGCACCGCTACGCTCACCGCTTGACTTGGAGTGTAGTTAAAGGCGTCTCAGGTATCCGGCTAGAAGTGTCCGCCCACAGGGGAGGAGCTGTTCAGCCTGTCCCGGCTCAACCTCTCAGGTGTATTCTGGGACCAGTAGACAGTTCTCAGGTAGGTCCAGGAAGAGGGGCCAGTCCCTCTGTGAGTCGGATTTAAGTTACTGCTGCCACTGGAAGGTCACGAAGCAGAGACCGCCAAAGACGAGCCACCACACTCTGCGCACACTCTGCAGCACTGCTACATACAAGAGTATGTAAATCTATGTGTCCGATTTGTATTAGCGCTAAATCCAGTCATCAAGCCCCTCAAGGACTCTTAGTACCTCTACAGGTTCCTTCTGGTCCATGGCAATTAATTACAATGGATTTTATAACCAATCTTCCTGATTGCAAGGGGTATACCATAGTTCTAGTAATAAGAGACACTTTCACCAAGATGGCACACTTTGTAGGTTTGACAGGTCTACCATCAACAGACATTAGCTCAAATATCTCTGTCCACCATTATACGACTTCATGGCCTTCCCGCATCCATAGAAAGTGACAGAGGAACTCAGTTTGTAGCTAAATTCTGGCACGAGTTTCACAAGTTATTGGACACAAAATTGTTGTATTCCTTGGGTATCACCCACAAACCGATGGAGCCACTGAAATATGCAATCAGACATTAGAGCAGTATTTAAGGATATTTTGCACGAAGGAAGAGAAAAGTTGGTACAGTGCCCTGCCTTTAATAGAGTTTTTATACAATAACTCATATCATTCGGCCATTAAGACCACCCCCTTCTGTGCTCTTACGGAGTACCATCCTTGTTTTTTGCCTACTAGATTTCCTCATCAAACAGTGGTTCCTGAAGTTTCTGTATTTTTAAAGACCCATGCCATTCGTGTCAAAATTCTTTTTTTGATTGTTTTTCAACAGTTATACAATACAGATCTCCCCCAATGGTGACGCACCTATTAGACATCAAATTTCATTTTTCGTCCTATACAAATAGACATGTATTTCATTTCTTAAATCTATCATTTTGGTTGTCTGCTTAAGTGCTCAATTCTGTCATCCAACAATTCATTCCTATGTCATAACAATCTTCTAGTATTCTATTTCATTAAATTCATCCATTCCAACCAAGAACATTAAAAAAGAACAAAAAAAAAAAAATTATTACAAAATAGTCAACCATTCTTTAGTTCCCCTCCCCCCCTTTACACTCGGTCAGAACAGTGGAATTGTATACGAAGAATGGTGCAGTGGTATTGTCAAGTCTGTCCGTGGCGTATCACTAGGTTTGTGTGTTCACGTTCGAATCTGTTGCATCCAGCGCACCCAGGTACTGTCGAAACACACTCCAAATGTTCTATGGTAGTTGTGTGCTCGGCATGACTAACTGCAGCGCATTTTCTTGGGTCGCACAATATGTCATGTATGCTTTCCATTCTGCAACTGTTGGAGCTCTGGTGTTAGTCCATTTTCTAGGTATCAGAGGCTTTGCTACAACATTTGCTAATCTTGCCCATCTGGTGCTAATTACATTCATCTTCGGAATATCATATAGATGCACGCATTTTGGTTCATTATGGACTTTGCATTGACAGAATGCGGATATTACGTCAACATTTTTTTTTACAGAACTGCAGGAGCTCTGGCCAACCCAACCCCACGTCATATGTTTAAAATCAGCTTGTGTGTCAGTACACTTAGCACAGCAAATATCTGATCTGTTGTAAATAGTATTTAGCTTAGCAGGTGTAAAATAGGATTGTGTTAAGTACCTATAGTGTACCAACCGTAATTTCATATGGAATGCAATGTTTTTCGTTGCTAAGCAAGCATTTTGCCAGATGTTATCATCTAGGGAATTGCCTAATAGGTTTTCCCATTTTAAACGTAGTGTGTCAGTTGGATTAATTTTTTCATCTTTTAGTATTTTGTACACCCTTGATATCTGATGTTTGTCACCTATTAATGTTAAGGCATGCGCTATCAATTTGTTCTCCGGGGGTTCTACTGGGGACATGGTCCATCTTTTCATGATATAGCTCTTTAGTTTTTGCCATTGTAGGAGCGCTGCCGTTCCGCCCCCTGCTTCATCTACCAGGACTTTATCGTCTTTCAATTTGCAATCAATGTACAAATCATGCGTCTTAATGATACCATGTTCTACCCATTTAGTATACATGTGCTCAGTTAAGGTTGGATTCCTATATATAGACTGTATAGAAACATCCCAGATAGAGAGGTATTCACTATAACATTGCCCCTTTGCTATTTTCTTGTTTACCTCCCTAGTTTTGCTGGACCCTCACAACTCCCAGGCTTCACCCTGTTATCCATTAGAATTCTATCTCCTCTCAATTTATCAAACCAAGTACATTCTATTTGGACTTGTGGTTCCTGTGTTGTAATATCCAGCCATTTCAGTACATGTTGTAACTGGGCTGATTTATAGTAAGTGTGAAAATCAGTTACCGCGAATCCTCCATTTTCATATGCTTGTGTCAGCTTATCATGGGCTATGTGAGGTGCTTTATTATTCCAGATAAACTGTATAATTTTGTATTTTAATACCGAAAAGTATTTGGGTGACACTTGGATGGGTACATTAAAAAATATGTATAAAAATTTGGGAAGAATGTTCACTTTAATAGCTGAGATCCTGGCAGCCAAATTTAATGGGAGTTTGTTTCTTTTTTGTAATTTATCACTCACTGTTGCCAAGACTTTCTCATAATTCAAATTATATAGTTCCTGGGTTGTTTTAGCAGTTTTAATACCCAGGTATTTAAAACATGTCTTTTTAGTCTGCAAACTGTTGTCAAGGGATATAGTGGGCGCATTCGTTCCATACGGAAAATAAATAGATTTCACCCAGTTTATCTTAAACCCAGAATATATGCCATGCCTCTCAGGCATCCGCGTGGCCTCAGGGAGTGAATCATCTGGATCTGTTAGTAACAATAATAAGTCATCAGCATACGCTATTGTTAGGTTCTCGACCATTCCAATTGTAATCCCATGTGGTGCCATGTTGCTATTCAGGTTTCTAAGAAGTGGTTCAATTCCTATCGCAAATAAAACAGCTGACAAAGGGGAGCCTTGTTGAGTCCCACTTTCAATTTCAATCAGTTCAGTCCAAAACCCATCTCTGACTCCCATTCTCTCTATCACTGTCGTCATGAACCCCCATTCCAGCGTATCAAATGCCTTTTCGCTGTCAATTATGACAACCGCTGCGCTCGCTGAGGGGTCTATTTGGTGTATCACAGAGAACAACTCTCAGGTTGTGGGATGTGGCCCTACCAGGGATAAAGCCAGCTTGATCAGGGATCACAAGGAAATCCATATATCTCCACAGCCTGTTCGCAATTACTTTAGCAAGAATTTTGTAATCCATGTTAAGCATAGACAGGGGTCTATATGGGGAATCGCTGCCTGGCTTGGGTAGTACCACAATGTTGGCTTCTCTCATTGTGGGCGGAAGAATACCTGTACGGAGTGCCTCCCTATATACCTCTAGCAACAGCGGACTAAGCGTCTTAGAAGTGTTTGTAAAAGTCCACAGTGAGCCCATCAGGGCCTGGGGCCTTGCCCGCTTTCAAATTTTTTATGGCTCTCACGATTTCTGTGACAGTGATCTCTTCATTTAGGGGTAACCTATCCTGGCATTCCAGCCAGGCTAATGCTATATCGTCTAGGTATTGATGTATTTCCTCAGTTGTGTGAATACTGGCCGAGCTATACAATGCTCGGTAATAGTCACAAAATGCTATTTTTATATCATTGGTCTTGTGTATTGTGGAGCCATCTGCGTTCCTAAGCCTGGGAATGATAGTGGGTGGGGAACTAATTTTCATAGCCCATGCAAAATATTTACTTGCCCGGTCTCCCTCGCCATACTTTCTAACGACCATTGGTCTACCCGTGTATTTCTGCAATGTCTCGGCGGCATTATTAAAGCGGCCCAGTGCCTCTTTGAGTCTGTTGAGTGTGGCTGGTTCCGATGCATTTCGGTACTTCACTTCCACCGCACTCAACTCAGTTTCGGACGTTTCCATATCTTTTTTTAGGGTTTTCAGCACTGCCTTTTCCTTCCCATAGCATATTCCCCTTGTGAAACATTTCAGGGATTCCCAGACTATGGCCGGAGAATCAACAGATCCCAGATTAATTTTCAGATATTCATCTATCTCTGTCTCTAGATATGTTCCGAAGGGTACATCATTTAGTTCCTTAGCTTTAAAACGCCACCTTCGTAGTAGTTCAAAGGCTGTGTTTAATTTCAATGTAAGTATAATGGAAGCATAATCAAACCATATGCGCGGTAGAACCTGCATTTCCTGTAACAATGGAGTCAGGTTAACTGATATGTGTTAGGCCGGGTCGTGTGAGCGACGAGAGACTGCTACCTCCCAACGTCTAGTCACCCCACTGGACCTGAGACACACAAGAAGGGGTGACCCAACGCCCGGCGGCAGCAGAGAGATAGTCTCGGGGGATAGGTCAGC
>JASANK011083447.1:0-21587 GCA_031753695.1 Desmognathus marmoratus | reverse complement strand
GGTAATCCCCATGGGGATTACCGCAAAAAACCCTTCCCGTAATCTCCCGTTAAGGGAGATTGCGGAAAGGGGTTATGATATTGGCGGTATGTACCTAGGTACATACCGCCAATATCATAATGGGGCGGATGGCCTATGAGTTGGTGGTAATGTACCTTTGGCGGTAAGTACCGCCAAAGGTACATTACCGACCAACTCATAATCAGGGCCAATATCTCTATACAGTGGTTATGATGAAACAGTTGCTTTCACCAGAGCTATTGTTAATGGAAGGGCTTTCTATAGTAGGTTGCTGGCCCCAGCTGATGAAACTGTCGATCAGTGATTGATAACTTTGATAAGTAGGGTTGTGTTTCGTTGGGGTCCGGCCAAAGTTTGGGTCAGGGTTTAGCAGACTCACATAAGCAATTTATACAGCTTAAGCACAACGTGCATTAAGCTTAAAACTGGTAAAAGGCTGCTCAAAAGGGCTTCATGATCCCGATAACCTTAACTGCCACTGCTTAAGGAGTCCCATCACATGGATAGCCTAGGGCAGGGCAGTAGCTCATGAGCTACTGGTAGCTCTTCTAATGTCCAAACGTCGCTCTCTTGTTCAGCTCAGGCAACATTTGGGAGCAAGAAGGAACGTCACAGGCAACATCTCACATTTTCTTCATTGTATTTATGCTTATATAGTTCAACTTTAACAGCGCTTAATATTTAATTTTATATTTAATTTTTTAATTTTTTTTATTAATTGTAAGCTAAAAAAACTTGCACAATTGTATTTATTTTTGCTTCCGTAGCTCACGATCATATTTTGATGAAAAGTGGTAGCTCTCGCTGAAGAAAAAATCGCAAACCCCTTTTTTAGGGAGATGTGTAGCATCCAGTGTCCCTCAATGTTCGCTCTGCGTCCCGTTGGCCAACGGCAGGCTAAACGAACATTGAAAGATTTTTTGGAAGATTTTTTGCAATAGTTCCAGGTCACTGCAACCTTGAAAATGGGGCATCTGACCACTGATTTAAGTCTGCCATGGACATGTCATTTGGCACCAGCCACAAACAAATTCTCTTGACAATGGTTCTGATACATTTGGCACAATTTCCTCTGATTCTTTTCATCCTGAAGTGCTGCAATGTGTCTTGGACATGACATTCACTGGCAAAGACCATTTGGGAAAGCCCTCAAACCATAAAAGATGACACAGCTTCCAACAAGGTCCTGGGGACTTTGCAGTTTCCAACAAATCAAGAGTTTCCTCACAGCAAATATTCTAATATTTGTTTCTAGTGGATAGTGGGTTCCCAAAATTCTACTCATGAACCATGTGACACTCTGGTTCCAGTCGGAGAGACGATTTTTCTGAGCCACCACTAGGGGGTCGGAGGCTGGTGCATGGACTTCAGTGTTGTTGTCGAGAGGATGCAATCATGCTCGGGCACTGGCAGATAGTGCTAGCTGCGCTGCACTATATATGCACCAGCACAACCCCCTTACGCCAGTTCCTTTTTTTCTACGTTCCAAATGCTAGAGAGAGAGGTTTTTCCTTACTATTCTCCTCAGATAATTTCACTTGCGTTTTTGGGCCTATTTTCCTGACTGAAAAATGTCATCTCTGACGCATGGATTCAAGCAGTCCCGCAAATGCCAGAAGGTGATGTCAGTCACGGATCCACATCGTAGGTGCTTCTGGTGCTTCGGTGTCATTCACAACATTGATGACTGCAGGTCTTGTCAGCCTATGAAGCCAAAGACCCTACAAGAACGGTATGCCAAGTTGGCCGCAGGACCGCTGCAGGGTCGGTGTGACAATAGGTCTTTGCCCTTGCGGGGTTAGGGGTTGGAGGTATCTAGCCACTGCTTCAAGTGATGCTTCCAAGACTTCTGATGCTGAGCTGGATCGTTGGCATCAATCAGAGGCTTTGCCGCAGCGTTCACCTTGGAGGTCTCCAGTGGAGTCATTGCAGCCAGGCGTCAGGTGATCCATTAGGCTCTACCTCCACGCCATCCTGCGAATAGGCTGGGGAGCCTTGGAATTCTGGGTCTTCTAAATCCTTCTCCTCCTCCCGGTAGCATCAATCTCATTCTCCCCCGCCGTTGATGGTGGATGTCGGTGCTGGTAGAGAGAGGCCGTCCCTGCCTGAGATCCTCCCTCCCTGTGGGTCAAATACTCAACCTCCTCGGCCCATCCCTTTGCAGGCTCCACCTGTGCCGACACTAGAAGACATTTGGGCTCAGTTGCAGTATCTGTTGGATTGCCTGCCACTCTTCTTGATGTTGTTGGTTGGGCTGGCGAATCCGGGCCTTGGACTTATGACCTCGATACCGAACCCCCTTTCCTCAGCCCTGGCAACTTGTTCCTGGGGCTCCAGGGATAAGTGTGGCTAACACCAGGTTGGTGTTTGCTGGGCCAGGTTCTCCTCCCAAGTGTCTTAAGGGGTCACCTTCACCAACCAGTTCCTGAGGTTTACTACTGCGAGGCCGGGGGAGAGACCCTCTGATGGCCTCAACCCCTATGGATGTTTGTACTGTTTGGGATCCATTAGGGACCTGTCTGCTTCCTCCATTGTCCAAGGAATGTTAGAGAAAAGCAACAGTGAGGGTGAGGGTGGGTCTGATATGGTATCCCTTCCAAAGAGTCCCGTCCAGACCCTCAATGACAAATTGGTGAATGCCAGTGGCTTGGACACATCTCCGGTCAGTGACCTCGCTGACCAGACATCTGGCTTTTACTCCAAATAGGGATCTGGTTACTGGCATGTTTTGAAACAAGCCACTGACACTCTGGCGACCACCCTCCATGCCCCAGCGAGGACTACCCATGTCCTGACAACATCTTAGATAAGCCTGAGTCTAATGTGGCTGCCCTTCCCTTTAGCTCAGTAATCTCCGAGCCCATCCTCTGGGAGCACCCCAGCAGTATTTCTGCAGTTAATGCAAAGCTTTCCCAGAAATACAAGGCCCCTTCTGGGGACCCAGTGTTTGTGTGTATCCATCCATCACTGGACAGCCTAGTGGTTCAGGCTGTGACTGTGCAGTTCAATATGACCACTTTCCCTGTTCATCCGCCGGACAAGGACTCCAAGTGCCTTGAAGTTTATCTGAAGAGAACTTTTGCTTCGTTTAGTTCATGGTTAAGGTCTTTGAATGTGAGCTGCTCCTTTTCTCACTACAGCCCCTGCATATTCAAGGACCTCCAGAAACTTGTGGAGCACCTACCTGAGAGGTTTCAGGTGGTGGCATCCCAGCTGGTGAGTGAGGGCTTCGAGACGGCTAAGCAGAGCTTAGTCTGTGGCCTGAACATGGCTAACTCCATTGGTCATGCCATGGCCACCTCGGTATGCATACGGCACCATGCATGGATACGTACGTCCCACTGCTTCCCAGATGTAGAGTCCCAACTTTTGGACATGCGGATCGATAGTGAGCACCTCTTTAGTGCCAAGGCAGATGATGCTCTGGAGCACTTCAGTTCTATCCATGCTACAGCACTGAAGCTGTAGCATGGATAGAACTGAACCTGCTGCCAATAAATTTTCTTTCCAGAGGAAAAGACCTTGGTGCAAAAACGCGCAGGTTCAAACAAAAAAACCTCAACAGTCCCAAAAGCAGCTTCCACTGCCCTCCAGAGGCCGTGGCAAAGGCCCTGGTAAAGGTTGAAGGAGGTTAGCCCTGACCTCAGGATCAGTTCTTACCTTCCCTCTGCCTTAAATCCCACCCCAGTGGGGGGTTAAGTGTCAGGGTTTGTGAACAGATGAGAGGAGATTACCTCAGAGCGTTGGGTCCTCCAGATCATTCGGTTAGGGTACTGCCTCTGTTTCTGATCAGACCTCATGCTTCTTCCCCATCACCACGAAGATGCAGAGGGACCACATATCTGTCCTGAAGCAGGAGGTGTTCCACATGCTTCAGAAAGGCGCTGTTCAACATGTGTTCATTACCCAAAGAGACCACGGGTGGTACTCCCGTTACTTTCTGGTTCTGAAGCGGGACAGAGGCCTCGTCCCATCTTGGACCTGTGGAGACTGAACAAGCTCATGCAGAAGGACAAATTCAAGATGTGTACCTTCGCCCAGGTCCTGTTGGCACTGACACAGGGAGATTGGATGGTGTCACTGGACTTGAAGGATGCGTACTTCCACATTCCCATCCACAAGGCCCACCAGAAGTTGCTTTGCTTCACGGAGGTGGGGGAGCACTAGCAGTTCTGTATCATTCCCTTCTGCCTCACCTTAGCCACTTATGTTTTCATGAAGGTGGTGGCAGTGCTGGCGGTGGTGGCAGGTCATCTTCGAAAAGAGGGCATCTATGTGTTCCCCCACCTCGTCGACTGGTTCATCAAGTCATCGTCAGAGGATCAACTCAGCATCTGTCTCGTGTGTGTACTCTGCTCTTTTCTCTAGGCTTATCCCTGAACTTGGAGAAGTTGAACCTTGTGCTGACTTAACAGATACATACATATTTGGTACATAGAGGCAATACATATCTGGTACATAGAGGCAATCTTGGAGACCTCTCTGCAAATTGCATTTCTGTCCCAGAGAGGATTTAGTCCATTCAGCAGATGCTGCAAATCCTTCTGCAGGTTTCCCAAGACCCATCAGAAAGTTTCAAGAGGATGCTTGGGCAGATGGCCTCTTGAATTCGTCCCTTATGCGCAGCTGCGCATGAGGCCCCTTCAATGGGCTCTGACTTTCCAGTGGAACCAACATACTGGGAACCCACAGGAAAAATTGACAGTGACAACTCACTTAGCACGGCACTTACGCTGCTGGGTAGATGTGGAAATGCTTCAGAGAGGCGATCTCTTCCACCACCATCTCAGCTGACTGTTTTGGCACAGACGTGTCGCTCTCAGGGTGGGGAGCGCACATTCTATAACTATCTACCAATGCTCTTTGGATTCCATAAGAAAGCTCTCAGCACATCAACTCGTTGGAACTGAGAGCCATACAGCTGGCCCTTCGTTCCATCCTCCCATCTCTGAGTGGCATATCAGTATTGGTTCTCACAGACAACACCATTGCCATGAGTTATCTAAACAAAAGAGAAGGTGTGGGGTCCTTCAGGCTTTGCCAGAAGCACTTCTTCTAAGTGAGTGGTCCATCCAACACGACTTCCATCTCCAGGCTACCCAGGGAGGAGAACGTTCAGGCAGAAACTCTGAGTCGCCTTGCCTCAGTCTCCCATGAGTGGGAACTCCATCAGGAGGTTCTCCAATCCATCTTCGGTGCTAATATCTCTATATTTTGCTTGTAAAAAAGTCACACTGAGGTCATCGGTTCCTGGTGCCTCTCTGGGCATTTGTCTTTTTTATTTCCTACACTGTCATACACTTAGGGGTAGCTTCCAGGGGAGATCCCATCAAGGAGGATTTCGAGACAGAGGTTATTGACCCAAATTGGGAGGTACGGAAACATGGTATTCACTGGGGAGCATGGTTCTGCTTGACTATGTACTTTTAAGATGACTGCCATATCACCCTGTATGTCTGAACCAAGTGTGGACTTGCCTCTTTTTACCTCTATGTCATAATTCAACAAATTTACTACAACCCTCTTCGACACCTAAAGCTCCCGAAACTTTTCAAAAATGTTTTCTCCTGTAATGTCCCAAATACTAGTCAGAGAAAGCCCAGCCTAGATCCAGCAGCTGTGCGAATAGAAAGGGCTAGGGTACTAGAGCTTAAAAGGTGGGAGAAAGGGAAAACCAGACCCAGAACTAAGGACCCACTGTGAACGCCACTACGGGTATGGAAGAACAGGTGTGGAAAAAAGAGAAAATTGAGCATGAGCATAAATAACTGTTATTTATCTGTCATATTGTTATGGGTTTACTTACTTTAACGTCTGGAATGGTAATGTCCTCAACAGCCCTAAAAAAAAATTAGGAATGTACGTAGTTACATGCATTTTAACTATTCAGCTATCTGGTGCTTCCAGGAGAAGCATCTATTTTCGAAAGATAGCACTTCTGTTCGTAACCTTGGTGTTAATGCTGCTATCTCTAGCAGTGTTAAGAAAGCCTCTGCTTGTGTCTCTATAATTTGATATAATGTTAACTGTAGAATTGCGCAAACCATAGCTGATTCAGAAGCTCAACCAGTCTTGGCAATAATTGCATGTCAGGGGATTGAAGTAATGTTTGGTTCTGTATATGGCCCTAACCAAATGTTTGGGCATTTTGGGCAGATATATCTGAGTTACCCCTAGTTCTTATATTTATTGACGCTGAGAAGGCCTTTGATTGCGTTTAATGGTCTTTCTTATAGCAGACCTTGCAAGCTAGGAATTTTTCTGCGATACTTGTTAATGCTATTCGCCAACTGTATAGAAGTCCTAAAGCTAGGCTGATAGTTAATGCTGAAGTAACTGATTTAACTGATATCGAGAGGGGCATGCGACAAAAATGCCCTCTCTCTCCGTTACTTTACGCTCTTTATATAGAGCATTTTGCAATCCGATTGCGATCCTCTCCTGCCATCTGTCCCATCTTTTTTGCTCCAACGATCTCCACTAATCTAGTTATGTATGCTGATGACATTGCTATAATAACTGTAACTCCAAACAAGGTATTTGGCCCGGTGATGGATTTGTCGAAGGATTTTGGTTGACATTCTGGCTACCTCTTTAACAGCGATGAGACTCAGACAATGGCCTGGAATGATCCTAATGCAAGTATGGAGGCTACCGATACTGTTAGATATTTGGGTGTTCTTACATCTTCTAACTTTGCATTATTGTTGAAAAGAAATCACCTCACGTTATTCTCTGATATTAAGGCACTCTTGGATAAGTGGGTTAACATTCCACTCTTACTTATGGCAAGAGTGAATTGTGTTAAGACTATGATCCTTCCTAAAATGTTATATTTGTGTCATGCCCTACCATCTGTAATTTGTAAATCTGACTGGCAAAAAATAGATCAGGCTGTCAGTTCATTCATTTGGGGAAGGAAAAGCCCTCATCGCAGTCGTGTGACATTATCTATAACTGGGGCTGTCTTTTAAACAGAATTAAGGAGCCTGCTTCATAACTTCATGTGATGATGTTGCGTAATCTGGGACATTTAGCGGGGAGTATTAGATTCGATTATCCTAGATACTTCAAGAAAGTTCAATTAAAAATTGCCGTGGATACACTAAGATTTGGAATAGTATCCAGCTTCTTCGCTTTATACCCGTGGGACACGAATATACCTTACTATGGCATAGTCATGATCTTAATGTGCCACCACATGATGTGTTCAGTCAATTTTGGGACGGCGCTGCTGTTGTCTCAGTTTCAACTTTGGGAAGCCTCTGCTGCTGTCTGGGTTTCACATTTGTATTATAACCAACAACTGCTCTCCTTTGACACCTTGAAAAATCATTTTAACTTGACTAATGGATCTTGAAGTATCTTTAGCTTAGGGATATTCTGCCTAGAGCTCCTCATAGAATGGTCCCGGATTCTCCTAAGGTCTATTGTGTATTTGGTAAACACTGCAATGGGTCTGGAGCTATTAGTCAGCATTATCAATGTTTTTAGATACAGTCACTAATGACCTTGTAGAAAATGCTCTTTAATGGGCCACCCTTTTGAATGAGAATGCAATGACAGATGATATTTCGGGTGTTTTGAGAAGGGTGAAGACATTTTCAATGTATACTAAGCATAGTCTACAACACTTTAAAATGTTATTTCATCTTTATTATACTCTTGCTCATATAAATCACTGACTGGCGATAACAGCGCCTCTTGTCCCTGTTGTGGGGACCAGTAGGCAGATCTTATGCATATGTTTTTTCAGTGTAACATGTTGAAATAGTACTGAGATATTATAGTCCAAAGGATAAATGCTTTAATTGGAGAAAACAGAGAGGTTACGTAACGAGAACTCATCTTCCGGCAAAATGCTGATGACCCTATTCATATCCTAGCTTACAAGGCCTATACTATTGCTCGAATGTATGTGGCCCAGGCTTGGGAGGACCCTAATCCGCCTGAGATTCAGGCTTGGTTTGCCGAATTACTGGAAGTCTTTGCAATGGAAAAAAGAGCTTTGGTAATGTCAGGTAATTTTTGCAAGTTATTTCGATTTTGGGGGCATTTGTTGTATATATATATGATTTGTAAATGTTCTTAAGTTTTATTAGATGTGATTATGTTGTGTGGATACTATCTGCTTGTGCTCTAATAAAAATTTTAAAAAAGAATGGAGACTGTCAGCATTCAAAAGAGAAGATATGAGAAGGACAGCAGCGTACCAGCGAACTGTACCACTGTGACCTGGGCTTCTCCGTTAACGCACACTGACTCTGCAGGAGACAAAGGAATGCAAACAAGTAAGATAGGTAATTGAAAATGGGATCCGGTCAGACATATCGTCCAACATTTCATAATCCCAAAGTGGAAGATTGCCCGAAGATCATATCTGTCACATACAAAAGCATAAGGATTGCATGTCCGCAATCTATTGCCAAACCCCAAGTAAAGCCCCTGTGCACCTTTCAGCCCCAACATTATTTCAAGCCTGCAAACTGTCCTGGCAGGACATTTAGGGAGTGAATAACTTACATTATCAAAAATGAAGTAAAAAATGAGAAAGGTAGGCACGTAAAATATATACATGACTCCATTTGGGGTGGCCCGTGTGCTCCTTACCATGAGGTAATGGACAAAATGGAAGACCCTGTCTGATGTCACCAAAATGGGTGACAACTTAAAAGTTATAAAGTGACCCTATCACACGCGTAACCTCTAAGGGTCACGTAGCCCCTAACCAAATGTTTTGTCTCTCCCTGTCAGAAATTACACTCTCACGTGCACACTCACTAAAGTACCACAATGCATCCAGCAGTATACTGAAAGGGATTGTGTAAGGGATGTACATCGTTAAAGGGACCCTGGCATCACAATGAACACAATAAATACAAGCATTGGCCAATGCCATTAGTTTCCTGCATGTGTGCCTGAGTGCGTGGTTGGGTGGGGGGACTGAAGGGCTGAAACTGAATGGGTGGGATGAAGTGAGACTGTGGGTGGGTCATCAGTGGTAATGCAAGATAAATGTTGTGTGGATGGGCAGGGGAGGTGAAGTGGTGGATGTATGGGGGAGAGGAGAGGTGGTAAGGTGAGCCAGTGGGTGAACTAAGGTGAATAGGTGGGTGTTTAGGGTGAGACAGTAAGTGGATGTGGTAGGTGGAGTGAGATGAGATGCTGGGTGTAATGAACTGAAACAGTGGGTGAGTGGGTGGATGGTTGTGAGGTAAGACTAGACAGTTGTTGTGGTCGGGTGAGACTGGGTGGGTGAGTGGGTAGGTGGAAGTCAGATAGGTGGTGAACTGAGACGGTAGGAGGGTAGGTGACATGAGGCAGAGGCTGGGTGACATGAGGCAGAGGCTGGGAGTGTGGGTTGGGAGAAGTGAGACAATGGGTGGGTGGGTGAGGTGAGACAAGACAGTTGTGGGTGAGGTGAGACAGTTCCAGTGAAGTGAGACAGTGGGTGGTAGAGTAGAGAGGGTGCGTTGAGAAAGTGGGTTGGCGGAGAAAAGACATTATTCAGATCAATTTAAAGAAAGGGTACAATAATAAAGGCAAAAAATGCTTAAAAGCCAAGTAAACTATGAACACACAGACACAGTTTGTGAATAGCTCACAAATGAGACAAATTACATGGTGAAGAAGCAATAAATATTAATAGGCATCTGCAAAGCAGACAATAGGCAGGAAATCAGCAGACAGAAGTATCACTGACATAAGTTTAAGCCAAATCATTAGAGCACCATTCAGAGCTGGGTAGTAATTGGAGGCAATTGGCAAATAAAACACTGGCATTTGTGATTGGCATTTTTATGATGAGCAATAAAAGCAATAGTTTACTGCCTATCACAATGTAAATGATACCAAAAGGGAGTAAACTAATAATCGTTATCACAATGAACACAAAAAATATAAAGGTGTTTTGTAAAGAGCATTAAAAATGTCTGTCCTCCTTTCATCATTTCTTAAAATTGGTTTCTTTTCGTGTAATTTTATAGTCAAAATGTGATGTCTACATTCCACAACTCGCCACTGGAGAGCAGCAATAGTACAGTATTGGATAACCTAAAGAAACAGTGTTTTTTTACCGCATTTTGACAGAGGAAGTCGAGGTCATGTGCTACTTTTAAAGTGCAATTATTGTAAAACAAAGCATTTTTTAAACAAATGACAAATTACTGTTCTGTGTTACTTTTGAGGGCGAATGCAAAGAGCTAAAGTAGTGTTTAAATAAAGAATGTGAGTGTGTAATCTGTGCATAATAATGAGATAACCTTTTGCTAAACTTAGTAAAATCCTTTTTAAATACTAGATGATGCCAATGGGCTCACCCTTGTATCCACAGATCAGACCCCTTACCAGTGACGCACACCATCAGTGCCTCTCACCTGAAATAGTATCCAGCCATCAGCACCATCAGCTGGGACTCAACAACAGGAAGGCACCAGCTCCTCCAGTGGACAAATCTCCTCGTCCCGCCAGACGCACCCGCAACGGCTAATGAAAAATGTCTTCCACTGCCAACTGGAAGACCCTGACCACCTTCTCTGGCTGAGTCCTGTAGCATTCCCAGCCACTGCGGACTACAAAAATCTACAAAAATCTCGAAAATCCAGAGTCACTTGGCAAAGCTGGCAGCATGACTAAAGCAAGGACCCAAGTAAAGGGTGGAGCACCTTCTCCACCAGCTATGAGTTACCACCTAAGCGTGGCATAAACCTAAGAGGCCCACTCTTGACTCCACAGATCTTCTGCTCATTTGCCTGTGAACCACTCCTTCTGGGGAACATGTCGCCCACTGCACAGGAGATGCTGATAACATCTCACCTCTTACTGCTACAGTGCCCTGCCATCACCACCATTAACTGGGGCTCAAAAACAGGAAGCACCAGTTCCTCCAAATGAACAAATCTCCTTGTTCCACCAAATGCACCAGCAGCTCCTCTATGCCCATTAGGACCCAGAAAAGCCTGGGACCTGTCATCATGCCCAATTCTTATGGCAACTGCAAGGAAGCACCACATGCCCAGGTAGGTAACAACATATTCTCATGAATAACAATGGTCCTCTTCCCACTTTGCATATTCTGCCAGGGGAGATAAGATGGATGGACTTAAAAGACTGTATGTTCCTTTTGACATCGGTACATATTTTGCTACACCTGACTATTGGGCCTCTATACCAGACTGTCCAGCTAAATGCTCCATGATGGCCCTTAAGACTGTGGTGAAAAGGAAATCAGCACATCCACTATACTCGTCTAACATCCCACTGCAAGCCTCCCTGCTCCATGGGAAACAACTGTCCAGGCTTAGATATGCTGAATGGGAAACAGCAGGCATAGCCACATTGGGGGACCTGTATGCACATGAACCTCTCAGAATCACGCACGGGATCTGTTGGGAGTACTGGGAGGGGGCGGTCTCACAGTGGTTAGACTGCTACAATTACCTAGTCTAATTAACGGTAGGTGGCCCGAATTCGTATCGGAACCGATCCAATCTCCTTTGCTAACACACTTGCTGACCTCCAGCAGAGCCAGACAACAAGTCTCCCTAATATATCGAGAGTTGAGCCCCATATTTCACAACACGTGGATAGTGGCTAGAGCCAAATTGGAAGAAGACTTGGGAGGGGCAATGGAAGATGAGGAGTGGACCATCGCTTGTGAGCTGAGACAGAAAGTATCAATGTGTGCTAGAATACAGGCTATACAATATCATTTTCTGACCCGCAGCTACACCACACCTATACTTTTGCATAAACCTAACCCAGAGATACCTGTACTTTGCTCTAGATCTAAGAGAGAGGGGGTGGATTTTAAACATCTAATATGGGACACCCAGCTGATACAAGCATTCTAGGGCGCTATTTGTTCTACATTGTCCAAAATAATTGTGGTATCTATGGCATGGGATTTGGAAATTGTGGCCCAGGAAAAAAGACCAAAGCTTTCACTGACAGACGGCAGGTTTGTTAACTTGGTACTGGGCCTAGCGAAACCTCAACTTTCGAGCAGCTGTATGCGAGCACTCCCCACTACCACCCCACAACCCAGCATTGCCATAGTGCATTGGCATGTTGTAACAAACTGGAACATCGAGTCATAAGGATTGCACATCCTCGACAACGGCCTCCAAATACCCTGGTAGGAGTTGCGGCTCAACCGGTATCCCCTCGGAGGGAACAGGTGAAAGAGTTGGCATGTGAGAGTCAGCTGAGGTTTCCTCCCTAGCTCCGGGAAGAGGCCTCCACTGAGGCTTCTCTAGGGGTGCTATCTTAACTAATAACTCAGCATTCTGCCTCCTAGACTCAGCTACTTCTGCCCTTAAGTATGAAAGAGCCTTCTGCAGCTCAGTTACTTGTGCAGTAACGTCCATGCTGGATGAGCTATGTGGCGTTCGCTTACTGTCACACCCAACAAGGTCCAAGTGATTTAGTTCAATACCAAGCTACTGAAAATTGCACACTGACCTGTCTCCTGGGGCATGGACGAGAATGGAAGCTAAGACAACTGAGGCCCACTCGGCACAGAGAAAAGGGGGCTAGCGGGCCACTCTGTAAGGGTAAAGCAGGACCAAACAGGAAACCAAAAGTGGTCCTTGGTGTGTACCTAGAATGAAAGTAAGGGGGTTATCAGACTGACACTCTAAAATTAAACGCTAGCTGCCATGAGGACCAAGTGAGTGCCTACGTGGAGTAGTGACAGGCCGGGCATAACAAAATAGAAACCTCCAGTGGTTACTGTTTGGAAGGTCAAGGTAAACAATCACTAATTAACCTGCTGCCACAATTTTAGGGGGGAGAGATTAAGCCCAACCCTTCCTCCTGCCCCCCCTCTATGAAGGATACAGGAAGAATAAGCTTCTAGTGGAGGTGGGTTTGGTTCACGTCTGGAAGGGAGAGAAGGGACTAGCTCTGCAACCGAGTGCTGTTGAGCAAGCCAATCTTTCTGCTTCCCTAGGACTAAAAACATCTTAGAATCCTTTATATTGTACAAGTAAGGATAATGTTAGCTATTGATTTGTTCGACAGTTCAGAATTCATGTTATTCCTTTAACACTGTAGGTGGTTTCCCACTGCCCACAATGATGTTGTCGAAACGTGAGAATTTTCTTTTGCCAAGCCACAACTGGACAGTTTAGCACTAACCAGGTCATTGCCACGACTAAAGGATGTTTAGGTGAAGCTATTAAGTCACACTCTAATCCTTCACTGTGAAGAGATATCTTCATCAAAACTTTTATTGTCTTTTCTCTCACAAGAACAGATACTAAACTGACCCATCAATTGATTGTAGGGTTTTGCCTTTCTCCTTGAGGACAACAGTAAACCTCTGCTCACACACATAATTCAAATCTGTGTACAATCCCAGAGTCTAACAATCCACTAGAAGAAGATGAATCTTTTCCCCTGTAATTTCATGAAAACAAGCAGAGTGTATAATGTATCTGCAAAAAGTCTGATTGATTGAGTAGGTCTATTTTTGAGAGAGTGAATCCTCCCTTACTTCTACTGGGCCTCTTTATTTCCCACAGGCTGTTCTTTTTTACTTATCTCTTCGGGGATGACCACTACCTTAATTATTCTACAGTCTTTCACCAGATGACCAGGTTTCCCACTATAGAGACAAAGTCCCTTTTTTCTGCTCCTCACCTTTTCCTCATCTATCAAGGGCAAGCGAGGATCTGAACCTCTCCTAGTAGATTCCTGTACAGGTTCGGCAGAAGGAGTGTAGGCTATAACTTCTTCCCTGGTCCCCTGAATAACCCGGGGATGTCTTTGCTCTGACTTCATTTCCCCCGAAATCCCTTTTTGGGTCCTGACTTTAAGCCTTCAAGTCTGCGTTCCCTCAGGTGATGGTCTACTTGAATGGTCAAATCAATTAACTCCCTCAGAGTTTCAGGCTTTGGAAATATGTATTTAAAGCGTCCCTGTATAACTCTCTCAAACCCTGAAGGTAAATGGCATACTGCCTAGATTCAGCCTAATTTAATTGTGAAGTCAATTACTGAAACATATTATGATACCTGGTTAGAGCCCTTGCCCCAATTCAGACTCAGGAATTCTGCACTTCATGCCTGAGTTGTACATCACCTGTAAAAAATCTTTTTAAACTCCTGAATAAATATTTCATAGTTCTTGAGCCAAGGACTCTGCCTCTCTACTAGAGGAGTGGCCCAAGTAAGAGCGTCACCCTGCAGGTTCAAGATTATTATGAATAATACTTTAGCTTGATCATTGGTAAATTGAGAGGGTTTACCCATGAAATGCAGTGTACATTGAGTAAGAAAAAATCCACATTGCTAAGGCTCTCCACAGGACTTGTCTGTGGTAGATAATTTCAGTTTGTTCTGTACTAAGACTCCATCTCCCCTTGGGGCACCAGTTTAGGCATCTGTGGATCACGATTTCCCTGTGGAACAAGTTCCTCATCTTCCTCCCTTTCTATTTGGGCAATTCTTGCCTTTAACTGCATGTTCTCCTGTCGTGCCTCTCTAAACTTCTGTTGCATCTGATCTAATCTGCGTGTTAGGTTCTCTGTTGCCTGCTCCATGGATTCAGTAATCTGTCACACTAAGCCCCTAAGGAATACTTTGGCTTACTTGAAAGATGAAGTGGACTTTGGATTGGATGATTATGGCCCTCAACAGCCACCTAAGTTTCCCTAAATGAATCTGGACAGCTGAGGAGGCGGGTGCCTCCGGGAAGTTAGGATAAGTTAAGGTTGAGGGATCTGTAGTAACAAGATGCTTTCTGGACTGCTCCTTAGTTTTCTCTGCCCCCTCCTTCTGTGATTCACTGGGACTTTTTACTGGATTTTTCTGCAAAAGATGAACTTATGCTAAGTATTTATTTAAATCTTGAAGATTATGTATTAAAACCTTTTACCTTTAAGATCTTCGGGTTATCTCCACATCTCACCTCAATTAGTGGCGACATCGTGTTAAGAGATGCCATAGTTCACTCTAGTGATCTGCTCAATCTGGACAGCTGAATTAAGGAAGAATTGCCTAGCTGGTATGTCTCTTTCTTCTAATTCTCAATCTCTTCCCCCTGCCCAGGTTTAACTTTTATACAGAAAAGGACATCGAAAGGCAATTGGAAGGCTCCTACAGACATCCGTAAACCTCAAAATAGAACTCACTACGTCCTTTCCAACTTTAATGCCTCTTCAGTTCCTGTTTCTGCTTGTGGTTTCTTCTGCGCATGACAGAGAGTTTTCGGAGCTGCTTCAGAACAGAAGCCTGAGGTGGATTTCTAAGATCTCTTTAAATGGTGAGTACTTTAATTTATTATTTCTTTAGGTTCTTGAATTAAAGGTCCATGTGTACTTTTGAACTAAGCAATTAGATGCGCTGTACCTGATGAGGCTCACTTGTGGACTCACTCTCTGAGATGCCCTCAAAGTCCTCCGGAATTGGGTGAACTGCTCTCTGGAGCTTTCACCAGAGTCTGAAAATGGGAGTTCTGATCAGCAGACTTTATTCTGATGTGCACAGTCTTCGCTGCCTCGTTAATTCATCTTTTCTAGTAAAACAGTGTGCTTTACCACGAATCCCTGGTTCAAGATGAAAACTTTGTTTCAGTGAGTTTTCATCATGGAAAGCGAAGGAAGTATTTAAAAAATAGAGGCGGAGACTTTGCCTTTCAGAATTCTTGTTTGTTTCTGGCACTGCTGTGTTTTCTTATAATAAGCAATGACTTTACTGACAGATGGGGTTCAATATTAAGTGATACAGTATATTAAAATAAGTCTTCATAAGTAAAAAGAAGCATGCTGAGTAAGCAGGTGATTTACCGATTCATATCTTTTTATCTTCCAGAGGTCTCCTGACCAACACGGAGTAATGGAACACATAGAACACTCTGGTCATAGAGATCACCATCGAAGACTAGATTGCCAAAGATTTGAACTTGACATTTGATACCACCTTCTCACCCAACACGGAAGAAGGTTAAGACTGCATATCAACTGCATTGTAGAATTTGATTTTGCTGGCCCGGCTCTGCAGTTTCAGACGCAAGGGATGGCTCTCTTGATATCAGATGATCTTCGACAGTGCCAAATATAAGCTTACCAAGAACAGCTTTTCTGTAAGGTACAACACTAGTGACTTCCACCTGCACACTACTGTCAATGACAGATCGCTAGTACCATTTTCAAGAAAGTAGGTCACAAGCTGAATACGTCAGTGACCCAGCCTGGACAGCATGTAACAACACTGCATGCTTTGGTCTGGCAGCCTGAGCAAAGTATCAGCTAGATTGTACTGCACCCGTCTTTGCCAAGGTGAATAACTCCAGTCTTGTTGGTATGGGTTACATTAAGTTCCTCTGGCCATACTCTTAGATGGAAAGAAATTTAACGCTGGAGGTCACAAGTCGGACCTTGGACTGGATCTCGAGATCTGAGTGATGCTTACCTCACTACACCACAAGCTGTAGTGAACGTGATTTAATGAATCTGACCGTAAAACTGTGGCCAGTGTATTGTCCTCCCTCTTGTGCAGGCACTAGAACAAGCTATATTTTTATGTATTGAAGCCATGGACTGCTGCTTGTTCCTTGTTAAATTGTTTGATACCAGACCCTAGAAAAGGCTTATCCATTTCCCATAATGTCTCCTTCAGCATCTGTCCAAAGGAATGAATTTGACCTTTCTGAATCTATGTACACTATTATTTTATTGTCCATTTTGATATTTTATGCCAAACAGATTATTGGATGTTTTGAATAAAAACTCAAATTTTGTTGGGTAACCAGTAACTCTACAGTAGCCTATGTGTAAAATACACATGTGAAAAAACCTATGTAAAATAACATATGAACACATTTAAAAACTATTGAGTTGTTTTGCGGAGGCTCAAGATAAAATTAATTCATTGAGGATAGTAGAGGAATTGCTGGATTTTTTATTACAGAATTGTAAATGGCAGACTAGGGAAAAATACATCTTAACCTACCAATGTAGGGAGATCAGCTCAATCAGAGATTGATTACTTTTGGTGTAACATAGAACAGTAGTGGAGATTTCTGTCAAATAAAATTTGGAAAGTGACCATGATCCTCTAATGTTAGATATAACTTAGAAGAGACTAGCACATTCTTTGCAAACGAGAATATTCTTTAATGCTTTCAAACAGCAGAAAATCAGTCAGTTGAATTTGGTTTTATCACACCAGATTGGTTTTCTGTCTTAAAATAATTCCTCCAATTTGTTGGTAAAAAGTATGGAAAACATAATTAAGATAACAAGAAAAAAGATTTCACATATAGGAAGGAAATCTCATATACATCCATCATGTGTTTATGTGGTTCTGGCAAACAATGTACTTTGATGTAGACTGTAAAATACACTACAAAATGTATAAAAGTTAAGATGAGCTGAGTCTACAAATGCAGAAGGTTCCCTTGGAAGAGGATGTTATAAAGATTTAGAGGCCAAGAAAAAGAGAGCATTTCAATGGAAGCTATGAAGGTGGCAGTGGAAAAACCCCCAAAACGTTTTGGTATTTTGTAGCTAACGGGGGCAATTCATTACCTAACAACAGATTTTACACCTTTGCCATATATCTGAAGATTGCTTTTCTCATTTTGCATAGTTATGTGATGTTACCATAGACAATACCACAAGTTGGTATTAAACCATTGAGAGGAAGAGGCCTACCTGTCTATTCGACAAGCTAAACCTGCCTTTTAGTTTTTACAACAACTTAAGACAACTGATGTTGCTCATTGGATGGAATCATATCTAGTAAGAAGAATAACAAAATGCAGCTGTTTTTGAGGCAACAAGGGATATTTATAAATTGTTTATTTTTAAGACATGCCGTAATAAAGATTATGTTTCATAACAAAAAGCTATAATATTGTATTAGAAAACGGAAGAATTGGAGGGGTAGCAACCTTTGACTGTTTTCAGTGTCTTCCTACAATGGTTCCATAAATTGTTGTGATGTAATATTGCAATTTAATGGAAATCAATTTTCTGATTAAATTTTGATTGACAATCCAAAGTGATGCTTGTGTTTCATTGCCATTATTGTTGCCATTCTTTTCTTTTGGTATTTATTGAATTATTTACAAACTAGTTTAGAAAATATAATTTGATCCTAATTTACCTCAGTCTAGCAGAGAGCATCTACCTCACAGGAGCAGATGACTCCATGTGTGTACATCCTTGGTTTTATTCATTTTTTAAATTCACAATTTACAGCCCACTGGGTTTAACATCCACATACTGGCAAAAGGGAACAAATCCTTGTGAAGGACACAATGACACCAAATCAAGCCAGGTCAGTCCCTGACTCTTGGGTTGAAACAGGTGCTGGAGTCCTAATTATAGACTTAGGGGGGTCATCGTGAGTCATATGTTGAGGATTCCTGCATATTTGCTTCTGCAGTTATGTGAAAAACAACATGTGGAAGCACATCCGCAGGATCAGGTGTTCTAACCTCATGTTTTCTCAATGAAAACATGCGGAACTCCGCACTTTATGATTTTGCAGTGTACCGCAAATACATTAGAGAGGTGTTCCTCGTTTTTTTCATGCGGTACCGACACCTGCAATATTGCAGGCATTATGGCAGCAAGACGAAAAACAAGCATTAGTAATGCCAACCTCTTTGAGGTCACTCTTATTGGACACACACACAGAGACAGACACCAGGTCTGTATGTGTGTCCAATAACATCTGGTATAACTCCCATTGCTATAAATGGGAGTTACACCAGATGTACAATTAAGACAGCTGGTAACTGCTTTGCGGATCAGCCCCTCACATAGCGCCCCAGGCAAAGACAAATATGGCACCCTACCCCCCCAAAAAAATAGATCTGAGATTGCAGCTTTTTTACCATGCCTAAATCATGCTCAGAGCATTGACTCTGATTCTCGAAGTTTTTTCCCTTAAAGATACAGTATGGGAATGAATACAAAGCCCTAAATGCTAGTGTTTACCTCCATTCTTTCTAAAGACAAATAAACTGAAGAGCATTGCCAAAGCGTTTGTTGGGTAGCACAGTGGGTAAAACCCTTGTGCTTCCAACCCAATGAACACCAGTTCAAATCCCGACCCTGCCGCGTGCAGGGTCAGAATTTGAAAAAAATGTACTTTGAAAATGTGTTGTTGCCAATATACGTGTCCGTTGTTTGTGTTGACATATGCTACTGGAAGAATACCAGGGTCAGTTGCCGTGGCCGTAACCCCTTCAACCCAGAGGTGGCCTAATGTACTATATAAACGCAGGGGGTGCTGGGGCGGGGAAAAATTAGAACACTTTTGGGAAGTTCCCACTGGACAGTTAGGGCTTCCTATTTGAAATCAATTCGAAAATGTAATTGAGGCTAGGAACACAAAGAGAATAATAACACAGGTGATTATACAAAAATGATATAAAGTTTATTACTCAAAAAAGAAACACAATATAATATTTTTTATGTTGATACAAGAATCCCTAAAACTAAAACTAAACTAACTAATAATACCTAGACAATTACATACATATACATACAAAGGAACTGGGTGCACGTATACATGGGAACAATCAAATTATACTTTTCACACGTGTTCGCCAGTGGCAGAAAGGGAAGTCTCATGCACATATCATGAACCCTTTAAAGAAAATGAAAGCATTGCATAAATTCCAATGATTGATATCTGCCAATCAAAAACAGAAAAAGACGGAGTGCCGACGGTCTGTTTCGGTTCCAATCGGGTGTCGCTTTGCCATCCGAGCGACACCCGATTGGATCGTACTTTGACGTCCTCTAATGGTGGACATGGGATATCATTTATTGCTACACCCAACTGTCTAATATTCCTCGCGCATGTACCAGCACACCGAGTGAATAAAGCGGCTTCACTGGGCCGTTCATATACGGTCTTCGGGGGCATTAGTAATCCCCCTCACCCCCATCGATTGACTTGGAATACTAATAATATCCATCACCTGGCTCTAAACAATATTCCCGGTGACCGGGCCACCATGTTCATAAACGAGGGGAACTATCACCTCACGTACTGTTGACTCCAAGGCAACAGCGATCATCAGTGGGTTGTCATAGTCCTGGACACAGCCTTCGGACATCGGCTGGATACATTCGATTGTAGTAAGTAACTATTCCTCGATCCCCAGTGAAAATTCCTTGCCCTGATGCAGGTTCCGGGTCAGCAACTATAGACCAAAGTTTGGAACCGAAACAGACTGTCAGCACTCCGTCTTTTTCTGTTTTTGACACAAACAAACGGCGGACAAGTACATCAGTAACATCTCCTGATGAGCTGTGGCCCGTCCCTCCCTCACGTGACAACTGTCAGCCATGATAGGCAGGGTAAATCCCATTGCACATAGGGAAGCCCATCGACAGTATCCCATACCCCGATTACGAGCAGCAGCCGGCTGCCCGAGGAAAATGCGTGCCCTGCTTCCTGTATCAGCAAGCCCGTAGACCGTTCACAATACTTGTCTGAGCCACAATTGCGCAAGCGCAATTGTCACTCAGACAAGTAACAAGGGCAAATGGCCCCTTTTTAAGGCATGGGAATTGTGCTGGCAACTCCTATAGGTGCTGCCAACACAATTTCCAAAAAAAATGACACCATCCATCTTCCGACATGCCCCCTTCCTCCGGCATTGTAAAACACTGCATATTTGTGACTACACTGCATGTTTTACAATGAAGGAGTTCCACATGTGGTCATCCACAGAATCCTCTACTCATGATTTTGAAGAAGACTAACTTTCCGTAAAGGCAGTGCGGGCATCCACTTTTGCGGATGACTGCATGCGGAAATCCTAATGAGACCCTTAAATATTGCTTCCTTCACACAGACACAATTTATTACTGTAGTTGTAAAATTAATGACACAACCCTCTTCTATGCATAAAACTGTACGTAGACAGTGTATGCACTGTGCCGACATCCACAATTAACATCATGTTAAGTCCAATATATGTTCTTGCTCTATTTGTGTGGGATAGACACTCCTTGTAAAGTCATCCCTACTGGTATGTACAGCTTGTTGTTACCCTGTACATACCAGTAGCGTATGTACAGGGTAACAACTGTCGGCCTGGGCAGCTTAGATGTCACCGGCACCATGTGACACAAAGCTCCTATGACAGATTAGACCAAGGGTACTTACAAACATTTGCTGGAGGGCCACATTGTACGATATAGGTTTGACCGAGGGCCACAGTAATGGTTTAAAGGTTTCAGGAAAAATAAAAATTGGGAACTCAAGTATTGCAAGACATGCAAAGTGGGAAATATTACAGAGTAATGTCATTAATCTTAAGCGTACTCGCTAATAACAAGGCCCAATTTTAGTGTATGGCAACCAAATTCAAAATTTTCTTTAAAGAATACTGTTTATTTCATATTTTGAGGCAATGTGTGGGGCCGCAGCAAATAGCTTCAGGGGCCGTAAGTGGCCTGTGGGCCATACTTTGAGTACCCCTGGATTAGACCATCAGCCTTGTGACAAAAGAGGGGCCCGCGGTAGCAACCGGCCCTTTTCGCACATACACACCCCCTAGTTCAGCGCCCTTGGCCTGCCTCGTGCAGGGCC
>JASANK011072386.1:0-13213 GCA_031753695.1 Desmognathus marmoratus | reverse complement strand
GCAAAGGCAGACACTCAAGTCAGAAACAAGAAAGCGACATAGGACTAGCGGGTCCAATGTTACCAGTCCAGTAGCATGGGCGGCCATTTTAGCCTAGTCAAAGCAAGCATGAAAATCAATGCAAACCAATACACAGTGCCTAGATGACGGAGCCGTAACAAAGGGGAAACTAACCTGAAACCAGGCTACCTTTAGCATGAGACAAGTTCACCAAGCGCAATACAGGGTGCAAAATTAGTGGATCCTAACAGTATCTCCCACCCAAGGCTCCCTCACAAAACATGACAAAACAAAAGATTAAGGTGTCACAAGGATCTGTACTTCCCCATTACTTTGTCCCTCTTTGTGCGTATCTTAGCTTTAATTCATTTCTGGAGAACAGCCCTAGCCGCTTCAGGAGTGAACTTAGAAGAACAAGGGTCCAAATCATTATTCAAAGTCTTATGTCTGTTAACCATATCAGAAGGCTTGTTAGTACACCCAGGGGTGGGATGCATGGGAGTATCTGGCAAAGGCTGTGAATCATGGACAGCAGTTACCCCAAGGTCAGAGATAGCAATAGTAGGGAGACTAGGTTTTGTAGCTAGGAGCCTCTTAGCTTGTATACGGTGCTGTAAAACCGCCATAGCAGCCTCAGGGGTAAACTCTGAAGAACAAGGGTCAAGATCAACATTCAAAGTCTCAATTTTAGCGATAACATCGGTAGGAGGTGTCATCTCTGGTGCTAGGTCTTTAATAGGAGAGTCTTCAACCAAAACTTCAGAAGTTTCAGACTCAGAAGGATGTTGAATCTGAACAGAAGGAATTATTTTGGGCACAATAGGGTCTAGTTTCCGTTGGGGACGAAGGGGGCACTGGTAAATGAAATGTCTAGCATCTCCACAGTAGAAGCAAAGCTTCTCTACACGTCTCCTCTCCTTTTCAGAGGCATAAATGGTTTTACACGCAGTATCTATCTTTCTAGGCGAGTTAGTCTGGGTATTATGACAAGGTACTAGCGGCGGGCAGGTAACGGGAGGCAACACTGGTGGAACAACTGGAGGGGTCAAAGTTTTCAAAAAGGATTGAACCTCCATCATGCCCTTGTTGAGATTCTCTACCTTACTAGATAGAGCAACCTGTTCTTTCCTGAAATACCCAAGTTCAACATGAAGGGCTTGAACTAAGTCATTAAAAACTCCCATTTCCTTTATAAATATTTGAACAAGCTTCCTCAGGTCTGGTTGGTCCTGCTCCATCTCAACCCAATTTTAATGGCTTGAGTTCAATCTGTTGGACCTTCATGAACTGGAGGGTTGAGATGAGTACAGGTAACCCACTTGCTACCCCTCTGTCCGTTGAGAGACAGCCAGAGAGGTAAAAGGGGGTCCCAACCAGGAACCAGAGGACAAAACCTGGGGGGTCAGCACCTAAGGAAAGGAGACACAAAACAATAGAGGGAGCAAGGTCAATAAGGGTTCCCTTAAGCGTGGTTACAATAATAATAAATGAGGTGAAACAAGTCTCACGCTTACCTATAAGAATCCCCCTTGACGCTCTATACCGGGTGCTGACAATGAAGTTGATGTTCATAAAGATTGTAAATTCCAGAATGCAGAAGAACAGGACAAGACCTGAAACACTAGCCCAAGAACGTCCTGGGCGGCGTGTTCTAGCACACACGCAGTGTAAGGCAAGGTCTAAGCAAAGAAAGGTCCTGGTACACAAGCGAGCAGAAAAACAAAACTGAGCAGGGTCCGATGCACAAAGTGGTATAACAAGCCAGGAGTCCAGAAAACCGAGCGGGCAACAACAATACCAAAAGGGCAAGACAAAACAGGTCCAAGGAAACAGGCAAGGGTCAAAACCAGAGCGGGCAACAAAAGTACAAACCAGGGCTGAGCAAAACCAGAGTCAGGGGACAGGCAGGAGTCAAGCTAAACAGACAAGCAAGTACAGACTAGGGACAAGCCAAAAACGAAGCCAGGAAACAAACCAGGGTCAAACAACAGGCAGACAAGCAGAACCAAAGCAGAGTTACCAAACCAGGGCAGAGGCAGAAGCAGAGTCAAGACAGGCCAGGGTCAGCAGCAAACAGGCAAGGAAGTAACAGCAGCTCAGCAACAGGAACAGGCGTGAAGTCCGGGCGTTGAACTCAAGCCCTGAGGTTACAGTGAAGCCAGCTTAAATACTGAGAGGCTCATGGAAAGAGAGAACAGACTCTCAGAAGAACCAAGTAAACGACATAGGACTAGCGGGTCCAATGTTAAATGCCTAGCAGCATGGACGGCCATTTTAACCTAGTCAAGGCATACATGAAATGCAATGCAAAACCAATACTTAATGCTGTAAGTAGAGAACGTAATTACAAAGTGAAGCAAGGGGAAAACTAAACCTGAAACCAGGCTACCTACAGCGTGAGACAAGTTTCAACAGGCGAATAGGGGTGCAAAAAGGACGAATCCTAACAGTATCTCCCCCCCTAGAACTCCCTCACAAAACATGACAAGTAAATCTAAGGTGGTCACAAGAAGCAGAATTATCCACAATACAGGGAGTCTGTGCATGTTTCTTGGAGCTAATACGTTCTTTTAACAGTGCCAAACCAGCCTCAAAATACCCAGGGGAGTCGGGGTCTAGCGGAATCCCTTCCAAAGGTCGAAAACCAAAAGTTAAATCCTTATTTTCATGAAGGTTTTCATAGCGGGCTCAGGAGTATACCCAGGAAGGTCATGAAACAAATTATCAAAATCAGTACAATTATCAGCTATACCAGATAGGGAATGATCTAAAGCAGGCCCAGGATCAGGGTTTACAACCATAGATGGTACTATCACAGTGACGATGTGCTTAGTAGGAGGTGAACTATCCTTAAGCCCCTTCAAGGAGGGGTCCTTCACCAATGGTTCAGATCCATTACAATCAGGAGTACTGGGAACTCGGACCGTGGGAATTCTCCTAGTTACCACAGGGCGAGGTCTTACTTGGGGACGAAGTGGGCACTGAAAAATGAAATGCCTAGCATCTCCACAATAGTAACATAAACCCTCTATCTGTCTTTTCTCTTTTTCAGAGGCATAAATGGGCTTACTTACAGGCACTAACTTCCTAGGCGAGGCAGGATTGTTTTTAGTGCAAAGACATGGTACTAGAGGCGGGGGAACAATGGGAGGCAAAACAGGTGGAACAACAGGAGTGGTCAAAGTTTTCAAAAAGGATCTAATCTCAATCATGCCCTTGTTAAGATTCTCTACCTTACTAGTGCAGATTCCTAAAAACAAGAGTGAAGCCATTTTGTATTCTGCACTGTGAAGTCAGTTTAGTTGCTCTAGCGAAACTTAGTGCTGGGTGTTAAAATGATAGATTTTGTTTAAATGTGCTGGCAGAGCATTTTTCTTTGTGCTTCAAGCAGCCTTGCATTCCATATGTTATCAGTTCTTTGCTAGACTAAGTGTGTGAAAGGGCCCGCTGTGGGAGAGAAAATAGCGCCTGAACGACTGGGGGAAAAGTATTATTGACAAAGCCTTGTCTTGTCCTGCCCTTGGGAACAGTATAACAATACGCGTGAATCGTGTGCACGCCAGAACACGCTCTGCTGTTGTCGGTTAGACATCAGTACGATTGCTCTCCTCTCTGAGAGATTTATTTTGTTTTCTGTAATTTGTTAAATAAATGATTTGAATTGGCATGAATCCGGAGTCTCTCTTTATGCTACTGTGAGTATTAAATTTGGCATATTTCCAGTTGGCGCCCGAATAGGGACGCAGCATGGCAGCTCGCCACCGCAGGTGGGTTCCCCCGACGCTGGACCCGCGGAGGCGAAGGTACCAGGGCCCTGAACAGATCGCACCTTTGCTGCATGAGCGCTACCTCCGCCCTCTGCGGTCCACGAGAGGGGAGCAGTAGCTGCCAGCCTGTGGTCCTATGAACCTTCGAGGCGAGACTCCGGACCTGCATGGTGGTGAGTGTGTTGTACTGTGACTCAGTCACAGCTGTAGACAGTTGGTGAGGCTGTCAGGTATCACTGCATGGTACGTATCTATTTTGAGCCTGTTTTGGAAGGGCTAAGTATTTGTAAGGCCTATTTTTGAATATTGTGCACATTTGTTTGAATTCGTTTTGATCATGGGAAATGCAATGTCTGGGAGGGGCAAGAATGAGAAGGCTGTGAAAGCGCCTGCGGAGGGGACCCCGTGTCATGAAATGCTAATTACTCATGGAATAGGGGCTACACTGTTTTGCAAGGACTGGGTGAGATACACGCAAAATGAAGTTAGTGGTAACTGGCCTATTAATGGTACATTTGATCTACCAGTTATCCAGCACTTAGAATTGATTCTGATTAAGAAACGGGTGAGGCCAGCACAGTATGATGCTATTCGCATGTGGAGGCAGGAAGCAATGAAAAGACAGGCTGCGCAGTATAAGGCAGAGCGAAAAAAGAAGCGAAAGGGTGATTGGGAGAAAGCGCGTTTATTTGAAGTCAAGGAGGATGCGGAGAAGTGTTTGGCAAAGGACAGAGCAGGTTTGATCAAAGAGAAGGGGGGATGTACCCAAGTCTGAATGAGAAAGGAGGTAAACTGGAAGTAGAAAACGAAGATGAGTGGTGTTTAGAACCGCCACCTCAGTACCCCGGTGTTAGGCCAGTACCTCCCAGGGATTTTTTACTGCCAGAGGCACCGCTGCAGCCGGTGCCGCCAGAACTAGTTCCTCGGCCACCTCCCTATAATGAAGAGGGGGCTAGGCCTAAAGTAGTACCGCCGGAAAGTGACAAGGGAAAGGTGGGAAGGGCGACTATGGATCTGGACCAGCCAGAGGTAGGAGAGAGCCGGCAGACAAGAAGCCAGACGGCACCCTCTTTAGAAAGAAAAGCCGTAATGGATGTACTTGCTAGGGAATTAGAGAAAAGTGGGCTTACAACTGAAATAGAGGATGAGATGAAACAGTTAACCCCTGGGGAATTCAAGTATCTGGTAACGTGGTTTACTGAAGGGTTCTACGAATGGCTGAAGGGTAATAGTTGCTTGCCTACTCAGAAGGGAATGAACACGGCATGGAGGAAGTTTGGTGAAGCAGTTACGAGAGAAGACATGTGGGAACAGGCGAAAGCCATAGGTAGGGAAGCGCAGAAGGCAGTAATAGAACAAGAAACTATTGACAGGTATGTACAACAGTGCCAGGTTGCGAATGAAGCACAGACAAAGCGAGGTAGACAAGTTGGTAAGAGTAAGTGGGAAAAGGAGCGGGATGATGCAGGACGAAAAGGAGCAGAGACATGGTTGACTGTTTTTGAAGAGCTAGAATGGCCAGAGCAAGCAGGGTGGATATGGGCTATGTGTATTGATTGGGAAGCGAAGGAGGACGAGATAGGGACGTGCGACGGTGAATCAGAGAGGTCCGAGGCTAGGGCACTCATACAGGGTGAAGAGAAAAAGACAGACAGGGAGACAAGGAGAGCGCTGAAACAGACGTATGTTAGATTACGGGACGGTTATGCTGTGACGAGAGAGGAAGCCAGGACAAGAAAAAAGAATAACGAGAACATAGCAGTGACAGAGGGTCTCAGAGCCTTGGACACAGGAGAGAAAGAATCGGGAAAAGACATAGTAACTGGGGTTGAAGGAGGTCAGTACGTTGTGTTTAACAAGAAAGAAAGACAGTACGTTGTGTATGACGAGGTTACTGGCAAACAGCACCCGCTACGAGAGTGCTCACCGCAGATGGTGACGCCTGCAGACGGGGGTCCTGCTGTAATGACACGTTTATATGTCTATTCTCCCATGTCAAGAGCTGAACTTAAGGACATACAAAAGAGCACCCCCGATCCACGTTTGGATCCAGCAGGGTTTTATAGGGAATTGACTGCGATATTCAGGACAGGCATGTATACCTTTACCGATGTGGATGTTATTATGAAAGCGGTGACACCTCAGGATGTGTGGGATCCATTTAGAGTAGCTGAGGATGCAGAGCATGGTATTACTTGGGCAGTATGGACTGCAGCCGAGAGAGAGAGAGACTCTACCGCCCTGATGACAGAGGAACAGAAGGCAGTGGGGTTGACCATATTGACAGCATTGAAACTTAAATTGCCAGAGGTGGATATTAATGTTAAGTACAAGGCAGTGGTGCAAGGACCGACGGAGGAGGTAGGAGATTATTTCCTGTGATTTGAGGTTGCTTTTAAGGCACATAGTGGGCAAGATATAACAACGAAGGCAGGCAAGCATTATTTTGCGGATGGGTTTGTGCAGGGTTTACGAGGTGGGATAGGTAGTGCATTGATAGCAGCTGAGAGCACATGGCAATCATCAGAACCAGCAGCAATTTTGGAAATGGCCAAGTACTATGCCAGAATAGAGAAAAAGGAATTAGAAGGAAAGAAGAAAGCGAAGGAGGATTTGAAAACGAAGGTGTTGATGCAGCAACTAGCGCAGGGACGAAGTGAGGGACGGGGAAGGGGAACACCAGGAACAGCTTATAGATCTATGCCACCACAGAACCAGCAAAAGGAACAGGGAAATGAAGCAATTGGGGCTGACCAGTATGTACGACCCGCAATGGACCAATGTGCGTTCTGTAAACAGAAAGGGCACTGGAAGATAGATTGTCCAATGTTGAAGGGAAGGATGAGGGGTGTTGATATCCCGCTAAAGGAAGCTGGCCCACCTGGGGGAAAGGGAAAATTCGAAAACCCAAATGGGAATGTGTTCATGGGAGCCCGCCCGCAGATGATGGTTGGAGGAGGTGATTGTGAGTATGATGAAGGACATGATTTGATTATGTTTTCGGATGCTTCGGCACATTTGCAATGAAACACCCGTGGTGAACCCAGAGGCGCGGTGTCTGTACCTATTGATCAATCTGGACCATATGTAAATGTGAAAATAGGACAGCATTCCACTGTTAAATGCTTGATTGATACTGGAGCCTCTAGGAGCTCAGTTGATGTTAAGGCCGTTCCTCTGATTCCACTTTCGGGTGCTAGTAAGACTTCGTATGGTTTTAGTGGAGAACCAGTCGTTACGCCAGAGTCAGCTGCCATTGAAGCAGATGTATGTGGAGTTAAGACAGCGGAAAAGTGGTTATTGACCAACCGTTGTCCTGAAAATTTATTAGGCATTAATCATCTCAAAGCACTCAATGCGACTATTTATTGTACAAATGAAGGAGTGAGAATGACAGTGAGGGACTCTGAGGGTATGGTGAGATTAATGTTTTCCGGACCGTTGCCGCCTGAGTTACAGGGATTGCCAGAATCTTTGTGGGCAAAGGGTAGTAATGATGTGGGTCATTTGAACATTGAACCGATTGTGATTAAGTTGAAACCAGATGTCAGGTTGCCTAGAACGAAACAGTACAAAATTTCTGTTGAAGGTGAGCAGGCTTTGATGCAGATTGTAAAAGAGCTGATGGAAAAGGGTGTGGTTGAAGAGAGTAGTGACAGTCCATGTAATTCGCCTATTTTACCGGTTCACAAGAAAGGAGATGAACCATTGCCCTATAGGTTTATTATTGATTTGAGACAGATTAACAAGATTGTCGAACCCCGATATCCTGTGGTGCCTAATATTGCTAGTATCTTGACCCTGATTCCGCATGATGCTGCCTGGTTTAGTGTTTTAGACTTAAAAAATGCTTTCTTCAGTTTGCCTATTGCAAAGGAGTCTCGGTATCTCTTTTCGTTCCATCTAGGGCAGAGGGGGTTCAGATTAACGCGAGCTCCCCAAGGATATACGGAAAGCCCGGCTATTTTCTCGCAGACTCTGAAACAACATTTGGATCAGGTGTGTCTCCCGGCGGGTTCGCACCTGGTGCAGTATGTTGACGATATTTTGATTTGTTCCCCGACAGAGGATCAGTGTAGGGACTCCACTGTGATTGTTCTGAAATGTTTGGCAGAGAACCACCACAAAGTGTCTCTGAAGAAAATGCAGTATGTGCAATTGGAAGTGTGTTATTTGGGATATGTACTGAATAAGGATGGTCGCTCTTTGTCTATTGACAGAGTGCAGTTGATACAGGAGCTAGATGACCCAAGAACGTACAAAGAATTGCGAAGGATACTAGGCATTACTTCCTACTGTAGACAGTGGATACCAGAATTTTCTTTGATTGCAAAACCATTATTAGCATGTTTGCGGCTGGAAAAGGAAGGTGATGAGTTTGAATGTACAGATGCAATGAAGAAAGCGCTTATTGGGCTGAAAGATGCATTGTGTACAGCTCCTGCATTAGGCACCCCAAATTATGAGAAAGAGTTTGTATTATTTGTGCATGAACAAGGTGGGTGTGCATTGTCTGTTTTGACGCAGGAGAATAACGGGAGACTGAGACCATGTGGATATTTTTCCAGTACTTTGGATGCGGTAGCACAGGCTCTGCCGTCGTGCATGAGAGCTGTAGCGGCTGCTGCAGCTGCTCTGAAGCAAAGTGCAGGAATAGTCTTGGGACATGATGTAAGAGTACGGGTGCCCCACGCAGTAGACGTGTTGTTGAACAGAACTCAGACACAGCATTTAACAGCTGCCAGATTAACGCAGTATGAGATGTTGCTTTTTGCTCGTCATGTAACTTTAGAACGTTGCAATACATTGAATCCTGCTACATTGTTACCAGTCATGTCAGAGGAAGGTGAGAAAGGTTGCACGCATGATTGTTTGGTACAGACTGAGGAACAGACAAAGGGTCGAGTTGATTTAAGAGATACTCCACTGAAAGGTGCAGAAGGCACATTATTTTGTGACGGCTCGTGCTATAAATTAGACGATGGCACTACAGTGGCAGGATTTGCAGTAGTTACTGAGACTTCGATAGTGGACATGGGAAAGGTACCAGAAAAATCAGCTCAGGCAGCAGAATTGAGAGCTCTCACCCGTGCATTACAGCTCAGCAAAGATAAATCTGTCAACATTTTTACAGATTCTGCATATTCTTTCGGTGTGGCGCAAAATTTCGGCCGGTTGTGGCAAGAGAGAGGGTTTTTGACATCACAAGGGAACAAGATAAAGCATTTTGCACTGATAAATGAACTTTTGAGCGCGTTAGCATTGCCACGTAAGGTGGCGATTGTGAAATGTTCAGCACACAAGAAGGTTGTTGATTACATTGGGGAGGGGAATGAGAGAGCAGATGCTGTTGCGAAATATGCCGCCGAGCATGGCGATGTGCGGGATGAATGGGTTACTGTGATGTTAGTCAGTGATGTGGGAGGGGAACACGATTTGAGTTTTGCAGAAGAAGGAGTGCGAGACATACAGAAGATGGCAACATTAGAAGAACAAAAAGAGTGGGCTGAAAATACGGATGTAATTAGTACACCACGAGGGGCATTGATGAACAAGAAGACGCAGAAATGGATGCTACCCGATGCATATTTGCCAATGGTTGTACGAAGTGCGCATGGGCTGACGCATGTGAATTCTGGTGCAATGACAACCATGTTGAATGAGGTGTGGTGCAACAAAAGACTTGGGCCTATGTGTGGACAGCACAGTGCATGACATGTTTGGAGTTTAACAAAGGAAAGGGTGTGCCAGCTCCAGCTGGCCACAGTCCACTGCCAGATCTTCCTATGCAGACAGTATACATGGACTTCATTCAAATGGAACCAGTGGGCAAGTTGAAATATTGCCTTGTCATGAAGTGTGGGTTTTCTGGTTGGGTGGACGCGTTTCCACTGAAAGACAATTCTGCTACCAGTACCGCAAAATGCATCCTAAAGCACTGGGTTCCTTTTTACACCGTGCCAAGACAATTGGTTTCTGATAACGGTAGTCATTTCACTGGGGAAGTTGTGCAATTGATCTGTAAAGCCCTGGGCATTGACCAACGATTCCATGCTGTCTATCATCCCCAGTCCGCTGGGTTGATTGAGAATGCCAATGGTGATCTGAAATCTAAGATCGCTAAAGCATGTGAAACCACAGGGTTGAAGTGGCCAGATGTGTTACCACTTGTACTTCTCAGTATGCGCACCACACCCAAGGCCTCTCACAAGCTCAGTCCTTATGAGATTGTGATGGGCCGGCCGCCGAGTGTGTGGACAGCACCAAAAGCTAGAATATTTGAAGAAATGTCTGAACCTGTAATGACAGAATATTGCATTGCCCTTACTGAAAGATTGCATTCTATTCACCAGCAGGTAAAAGCTGCCGCCCCAGTGCAAACTGAAGGGGAGGGTCATGCGCTAAAACCCGGTGATCGTGTGATGGTCAAGATATTTGACCGCAAGTCCGGACTTCAGCCACGCTGGAAAGGGCCGTATCAAGTGCTGCTGACAACGAGAACTGCACTAAAAGTCGATGGCAGAAATCACTGGCTGCACGCGAGTAATGTGCGGCGCGTTCCAGAAGTAAACATTGCACAAGAGCAGATCCAGGAGACAGAAAAGAAACCGCATTTGCTAAAAGGCACCAGCGAAAGATTTGTTAGCCCATAAGATTTGCGTCCACGAAAAGAGGTTTGCTATAAAGAGTGAGGACTTTCTGTGAACTCTTTTTTATCAGTTTAGCCTCACAGAAGACGACGGGCAGTGCGCCTGAAGGGGCCGCAGACGCAAGTAGCCACAACGCGACGAGCAGTCCGGTCTGCTGAAGGGGCTTTCACGGTCCCCTCAAGGGATGAAGACTAGCCACAATGAAGACGTGCCAAGATCCAGGGTTTGCTTGCGCCCTAAGCCCTAGGGCTCCCCAAGACATTGCTGCTTTCAGGGTGGGAACCGAGCTGTATGCACGGCACCTCAACGTGCAGGTATTGCTAGGCGCTAGGATTGAGGCAAGCTGCAGAACTTAACCTTGCAACACAGGTAAGGCAAGCTCTAACTCTACCAATTCAATTTGCTCTTGTTCCATCAGATTTAGAGATGGAACAAGAGCAAATTGAATTGGTAGAGTTAGAGCTTATTGATAGATTGGAAAAACGAGCAAAAGATAGGCGCTCGAGGCAGGCTTATCTTGCATGTACTCGCAAAGAAAAATGCATCTTGCTGAATATAGCCCTGTTGCTTATTGTAGGATTATGTGTATTGCTCTGGTATCTTGAACATAATACTATTGCACATTTAGCCACTTTCCTTCCCGTGAATAAGGCAGACGAATCAGTTACACAAGTGTCACCCATGATAGCTGAAATGGGGACCTTAAGTCCACATCAACAGATGCACCGTGAAGGGTACCGTAATAATACATTTTTGCTGTTGTTGGAAGAGTCTCGCCAGGCTTATAACTTGTCAAATTGTTGGATTTGCGGACAATTCCCACATGATTCCACATTCGGACATAGGTGGTATGTGATACCCTTGACTAGAGAGGCAGATGTAAACTGCACTAGTTTGTATGCTCAGTTAACATTGCCATACACCACTCCAAATTGTACTAAGAGTCCTGCAGGTAAGAAGCTATTCTCAATGTATAACAAGACAGTGCATGATTTAGGTATTAGTCCTCCCCGTTTCCCTGTAGCTAACATACCTTCCAGAATCCCCATTTGTTTTAGGAACAACGGTAGTAACATATTAGGGAATTCCCAGAATTGCAATACAACTTATGAGGTGCGTGGATTTACTAGGCCCGCCTTTGTGGATAACGGGTTTTATTCTGTGTGTGGAAACAACGTGTACCCATGGTTGCCTAAAGATTGGGGGGGTGTATGTTATATTGGTCATGTCATACCTCCCGTGCATGTAATGTCGCACGCAGCTGTGCACAAACACTTAAGGCGCACCCGTTCTGTAAATCAAGACGATACAGCACTGCAACGGTTTACAGATGTTGCTAAAGGATTCTTTCCCCTTGTTGGTGCTACACTGAATTCTGGTGAATTGCGTAGATTGAGTAGAACGCTTGAGGCAGTGATAAATAAGACTGCTGCTATTGTGGGTAACATTACCATGGAAATGCAAGCGATACGCCTAACTGCTTTACAGAATAGGATAGTATTGGATATGTTGCTGGTGAAATCCGGGGGAGTCTGCAAGACAATTCAAAGTTCCTGTTGCGTATTCGTGCCTGACAATGCATCAAACATTTATGAGGGAATAAAAGATCTATATGATATTTCTGGATCTATACATTACGAGAATGGTAATGGAGAATCATGGTGGCTGAGCTTACTGAAAGAATGGGGATGGAAATTGTTGGTACCTATATTAGTTATAATAGGTTTATTTGTTGCATTCTGCATCTGCATCAATTGCTTTCCTGTATGCATTTCTATGTGTTTGCAATGTTGTGTAGGTACTGTGGCAGGAATACATCCTAAGCCCATGGATAATAGTAACGCAGCTAAGTTAATGCGAGTTGCTGAAAAGGAACTGTTGCAAATGTTTACTTATGGTGAAGACACTGGTAGGTTTGATACTGAATACAAGGCTGGGTTTTCTGTGGCCTAAGGGTCGACTGGAAATGTGTAAATTCAGGTTAAGCAGGCATTTTGAGTTATAACAGTCACATTTCAGTGGGCCCCAGCAAACCCCAGCCTGCAGAGAATTTATGCCGGTGGGCTGTTGGTTTGTTCAGTGGAGAGGGCACAGAAAGGCCTTCGCTCAGAAAAGCATGCTCAGCAACTGTGTTTTTTTAACATGTTATGTGGGAATAGTGCTTGCGCAATTAATGAACTTAGCCCTAGTTAGCGGCCTGGGAGCGGGGACAACAAGATGTTCATGGCCTTGTGCAGACTGTGTGTAGACAGAATAAAGCAGAAGCGCTGCTGATAAGGGGAAGTGGACTCGAGGTCTGTCTGTTTCCTGTGCCAGCCATAGCATTCAATGTAAGTAGAAGAATATAAAACACTGTTTTTTTCTGTACATGTTAGTTCACTCAGCTGCGCCTCCTTACGAGACAGCTTATGTGACACTCCTTTCTGAGAAAGACTGCATGCTTTGCTTACATTTATTGAAATAAATGTTCTAAATTGACACGTTGTCCGGAGTCTCTTTGTGCTACTGTGAGTATTAAATTTAGCACATCTCTTGGCCTTGCAGGATTACCAGTTTGAGGTCCAGTACCGATCTGGAGCCAAGAATGGTAATGCGGACGGACTGTCATGTCAGACATTTGCAGATGCTGCATAGGTTGAGTGGGCCATTGGGTGGCTCCTCCTATGCAACCTCTCCAACTGTGGGGAGGTGTGAGGACAGTCTGTCTCGTGTGCATGTGTTTTTTTTTTTTTTGCCAGCTAGGGGCCAAATGGACCCCTAGGCTGGTCGAATGTGTGTGTAGCATAGGGGTTAGGG
>JASANK011061324.1:0-13218 GCA_031753695.1 Desmognathus marmoratus | reverse complement strand
ACGAAACCCTGTTCGGACACTAAATACCCCAAGAAGGGTACCGTGCTCACCGAAAACAGGCATTTCGTGCCTTTGGCATATAGCCTGTGGGCATGGAGGTGCTGGAGCACCTCCTTCACATGTCCAACATGCTCCTCTATTGATCTAGAATACCCCAGGATGTCATCGAGATATACGATGACAAACTGGTGTAAGATGTCTTCAAACATTGAATGGATGAAGCACTGGAAGAAGGCCGGGGCATTACACAACCCGAAGGGCATTGCCATGAGTTTGTAATGCCCGTACCGGGAATTAAATGCTTTTTTCCACTCCTCACCCTCCTTCATCCGTAACAGGTTATACGCCCCCCTCAGATCCAACTTAGTGAATACTGAGGACCGAAAATCAGCAGAAGAGGGTAACATTAAGGGACTGTGATTTTATTCAGTCTCTGGTAATCGCAAAAGGGCCTCAGTTCAGCACAATCCTTTTTCAGGGCGAAAAAGATTGGGGCCCCTGCCGGTGAACTTGAGGGGCGTATGAAGCCCCTTGCGACATGGTCCTTAATATAGTCATGTAGGATCTTGTCCTCTTTCACAGAGAGGGCATAGATCCTACCATGCGGAATGGGCCTATTAGGCTCCAAAAGTGACCACGCAGTCGAGGTCCCTATGAGGTGGGAGTGCCTCCACCTCCTTCTTATCGAAGACATTGGCCCCTCCTTGATACACCTCCGGGACTCCCTCCCCTACTGTGCCTAAGGTCTCCCCCTCGACTGCCAAGGGATCTCTGACCTTCCTAGTGCTCACCCTCTCTGGTTCTAGGAACTCCCCTAATCCCTGATTGAGAAGAGGTCTGGTTGACTCTCAGAGGGAAGAATCTCTCTCGGCTGTTCTGCAGACCCTCCTCCGCACTCCCACGGGTGCCCTGGTCACCTCACCTGTGACCCAATCAATCAGAGAATTATTCCTCCATAAGCAGTCCATTCCAAGGATCACTTGGAACCGCGGGGAATATATTATGTCCAAATGCATGGCTTCAGGAGAAAAGCCACGCTTCTGCCAGATCAAATTAGGCAAACACTGGGCAACAGGACCTCCCTTTAACATACGTCTGTCCACGGACATCAAGGGTTGCGCCACCTTCTTGCGCTCCGCTCTTAAACCCAGTTTCTGGAAAAGATCCTGGTCAATGTAACTGCCCGGAGCCCCACAGTCCAGAAGGGCAGTTACTGGTATCTGAATACCTGATTTCTTGGCCAAAAGGGTCCCTTTCAGCAAAAGATGTGCCGTTTTCTTGGCCACCACAGGTCCCGAAACCTGGGACACCACTCGGCTGTTAAGGGCCCCCTTGCCTATAATGCCGAGGTCTTTTGCCTTCTTGGGTTTCACTGGGCAATGGGCCACAAGATGACCCTCTTTGCCACAGTATAGGCAGAGGTTGTTATCCCTCCGCCTATTCCTTTCCTTGGCCGAGATGTTACGACCAGCTCCTAGAACCATAGGTTCAACTGGGTCCGGCATGACAGGGGTCACTGGTTGGAAGACCGGGACAGGAGGAGGTCTCTGACCTCTCCGGAGCTTCCTTGCCTGCAACTGGTGCTCCATTCGGAGGGTAAGTCCGATGAAGGCATCCAGCGTTTCAGGGAGAGGATCCACCATCATAATGGTGTCCTAGATCTCCCCCTTTAAACCACGATGGAAAATTGAGATTTTCATCTCCTTAGAACAATTGGCGCCAGCGGCCAATGTGGAAAAGCGAGCGACGTAATCGATAATGTTCGCTTCTCCCTGTTCAATCTCCATAAGCTCCTGGCGCTTGGAGACGGTATGATATTGTTGCTGGAATACACCAGCAAATGCCTGCTTGAACAGTGCATAGTTCTGCAGGAGAAGACGTGCATAGTTCTGACTCTAGAGAAGACGGGCTGCCCACTGGAACGCATTACCGTCTAACAGCATCAGTATGAAACTGACCTGTTTGGCACTAGTCCCATAAAGGGCCGGTCGAGCTTGGAAATGCAGTTCACATTGTAACATGAACTGCTGGAACCCGAGAGGATCCCCAGAGTATCACTTAGGCAATGGCGTAAGGGCCGTGGGAGTGTTACCCAAACTAGGCAGATTTACTGGCCCTGGTCCCTCAGGGTCATCTGTCCAATTGGGGGGGCACCCATGTCTACAGGTAAGGGAGGAGCTGGGGTAGCTCTGATACCGAGCGTCGCAATAGCCTCTTGCAGCACTTTCATTTGTGCTGCAAATGTGACCCGAGTATCCTTGAGCTCTTGGCCCAGAATTGCTTGTGCTTGATGAGAATCAAGCATCTGGGCCTGAAGGTTCAATAGTATCTCCATAGGTGTCAGGGATTTGTCTCTGGGGCCACCACCACCAGCCGCCCCGAGCACCGGATCATCCATTGCTCACATAAATAGGGTCTGAACACTCTGTTAGGCCTGGTCATGTGAGCAACGATATTCCACTGCCCCCCAATGTCTAGTCACCAACCTGAACTTGAGACACACAAGCGGGGGTGACCCAATGCCCGGCAGCAGCAGTGAGACACCTCAGGGGATAGGGATGTTATTCCTGGAGAGAGGGAGACAAAAGGGAATAAAGGGTTAGTAGCCCTTTAAGAGTCTCCCTTCTCCAGCACCAAGCAGAACCCCCACAAAGCAGAACCCAGTCCCCACTCACCTATCTCTTTGAGGTGCCTGGCATGGAACCTAGGACTGCTGTCCACCAACTCTCCCCTAAGGAGGAGGACAGGAACACAACACAGAAACAAACACTAAACAAACAGAAGGAAAAGTGCAAGCAGCACTGATCCACAAAGTGGCACAGCTCGGCAGAGCTTCGCCTCAAACTCTTGACAGCAGGAGGGAGCACCTCCAGTGTGGTAGAACACCTGTTACACAGAGTGTTCAGACGCTGACCTGGTTCCTCTGTAGAGCTTTTATAGCTGCTCTACAGGAGCCAATCAGATCTAGGACTCCTCCCAAATAGCCATGACAGGAAGTTGGGAAAGGCCAGTCCACAGACCTAGGAAAGTCCATCTGTGCTTCCCAACTTCCTGTTTGATCCAAAACTTTAGGGGGGTACAGGGGGATACCCTGAGCCCCCCAGCGCTAGCGCTAGCACCCCCCTCGGTGACTCAGAAGCGCTTTTAAAAGCGCTTCTAGGTGCTTGCAAATAGTGCTGCGAGTGCTGCACCGGTGCTTTCGCCGGCGTGTTTTCCCTGGTCTCCCCGATATTGGGGGAAACCCCTTGAGGGTTTCCACAGGCACGGAGGGAGTGTTTGGGGCAAAAAGCACCCCAAATCACCCCCCTCCGTGGTGGCAAGGGGCCACAGTGCCCCCTACTGGCCGGAGGTGTGAAGGGCACTGTAACACCCATTAAGTGGTTTATATGCTACAACTATGGGCATCTTCACCATTGCTAACAGTTAATTTGTGCTGTCAAGAGATGAAAAGAAATATGTTGTATGCCGATGACTGTCCAGTTATAGGTAACCTTTTATCCTTGGAGGAACTGTTTGTAATGACTGATGCTAAGAAATCAATAATGTTATGCAAAAAGTACTGTAGAGAACACGTTATCTGGAGGGACATCAAAAAAATACAACTTGTCAACTCTAAATCCTTTCTTAAAGTTTAAGAAGTGCCTAGGAATGGAACCCTATGTGACAACCTGTAGTTTAACATTAATGACTGCAAGAATAATGAAAACCAGGTTGGGATATCTACCAACCATAGATTATTGGGGTGCAAGATGGGGTATAGATATGTTCCATTGAATTTGTTCTTGCTCCAAGACTGAAATAGATGATTGTTATCACCTGTTCTTTGTTTGTAAATTTGCTGAAGTAGCCTGGAAGAGATGGATTGATCCCTTTTTGCTTAGACATGTAAAGTTGAATAATGAGAAACTGTTTAGTAAATTAATAACAAGTAATAAATATTCAGACGCTTCTGGCTCATACAAATTTCATAAAGTAAAGTTCTATATGTAAGATGGAAAAATTTAAAGAAAAAGGTTGGTTGGGTAACTATGTATTTTAATATGTTTTGTTTGTACTGAATTTTCTTATGAATTTTCTGTATTTTACGATTGTTCTGTTTTTTTGACATCTTTGTATGACTTAACTGTCAAAATAAAGATTAATTTTACTACTACTAGTAAAAATATAATGTACATGTGAAGTAGAAAAAGTAAAAATACAAATACAAATAAAAATAAAAGTAAAAATAAAAAATTGATTACATAAATATGAACCCAGTAACCACTGAAGGTGTGTAATCTTAAGGCTCATCAAAAAATCTTTTGGCGTATTATGATTGGACTGGTGGCAATCTGGCGGCCCAATGAGAGGAACTCATCCCTCGGAGCATGCATTAACATGTACTTGATCTTCCTCTATTCCTTTTCCTTAGAACAAAAATAAAATAATGTATTTGATAAAAATTAACTATATTGTTCAAATTTTGAAGGAGATATTAAAAACAAGAACAAAGATGAAAGAAACATCATCATGCATTCTGATATTTCAAAACTGTTTAAAGAAGAGAAAATTCTTCATAGAATTCAATTTTCATTTCATGTAATTGTGGTCGACATAGATGGAGCGGAAGTATCCATTTCATCGGTGGTAATATTAAACAAGAAAATTCTTAAGTCATCAATATTGTCATATATTTTTGTGACAGTTATGAGTAATTTTGAAACTTGGGGGATGTATGAAGCCAAACCTTATATTATGCTTTTTAAATAATGGTCTCATACCTAGGAAAACCTATTTATTGTTGGCTGAAGTTTTCAAGAGATCTCTGTTGAAAGAAATGTGATGGCCCATCCAAGTCATTTTATCTATTTTCTTAACTGCTTTTATGACTATATTCATATGTCTTCATTGTTGTAAAAAATATAAAATGACCCCTCTGGGCTTATTTGTAGCAGTACCAATAGGTTTTGCACCTAGACGATGAGCATCTTGTATATCCAGGTTGATTGTCAGTTTCAGTAATTTAGCTAGAAAATCTGCAAAAAACGAGCAGATATCTCCTTGTTCTGTACTTTCTGGAATGCCATACACTCGAAGATTATTTTTGTGATTTCTATTCTCATTATTTTCACACATTTTCTCAAGTACGAATACTTTTTTTATAATAGGGTTACTGTTTCTATTGTATTTTCCAATTCATTGATTCTATGTTCAGCTTCTTTGAATCGGGAATCAATTTTTGAGAGTTTAAAATCCATATAATCAAGACGAGTATTTACTTTTTCCAGATATGGTTGTACGGCATCCCGTTTTTGGAGAATATTATCTAGAATTGTATCATCAACAAATTTACCAAAAGGAGCTGATTTTGCCCCATATTTTGGTCTTTTCGCTGGAGTATCTTTTTTTAACCCAGATTTGGATTGTTTTGGTATTGTTGCTATGGGTGTTCCATTTTCTGCATCTTTATTTGAAGACATTTTTTTCCCTTTTCTTTTTCTCTTTCTCCTTCCTTTTTTTTCCTTTCCTTTTCTTTTTCTTTCCCTTCAGCAAACACATAAAACCTAAATATAAAATATTTATGCACTTTATCCAATCAATCCACTCATAACATATTAATAGTCAATTTTATACTTTAACACATCTAATGTCTATGTTAATATTCACATAGTATTGTTCATTTATAGAAGTACATATACATAAATATATTTTGATATTTTATTGAATTATTAAATAATTCATTTTCATTGGAATTATTAAATATAGATCATATACCAATAGTTACATATTTTAATATGACCTTTAAAAGTCACTAAAATATAGGTTGAGGTCTTCTTTCACTACTAATTAATGTTATTTTCTTTGTAGAAGCTTTGGTATATCAGTGTGACTTCTTACCTGAGCCCCTGAGAGAAGCGCTGCTATTCCTGCCAATGGAGCCACCAGGAGGGGTCCTGCTTTCTCCCGCCTCCTCTCATTTGCCTGCACAGCTGATAAGCTGTATTCTGAACGTGGATGCGTTCGTGTGACTTCTTACCAGAGCCTGCCTGCTGAAGCCGCTGAGAGAAGCGCTGCTATTGCTGCCAGTGGAGCCACTGGGAGGGTTCCTGCTTTCCCCGCCTCCTCTCATTTGTCTGCACAGCTGATAAGCTGTATTTTGAATGCAGATGCATTCAGGTGACTTCTTACCTGAGCCTGCCTGCTGAAGCTGCCGAGAGAAGCGCTGCTATTCCTGCCAGTGGAGCTACTGGGAGGGGTCCTGCTTTCCCCCACCTCTTCTCATTTGCCTGCACAGCTGATAAGCTGTATTCTGAACACGGATGCGTTCGTGTGACTTCTTACCTGAGTCTGCCTGCTGAAACTGCCGAGAGAAGCACTGCTATTCCTGCCAGTGGAGTCGCCGGGGAGGGGGCCTGCTTTCCCCACCTCCTCTCATTTGCCTGCACAGCTGATAAGCAGTATTCTGAACACGGATGCGTTTGTGTGACTTCTTACCTGAGCCTGGCTGCTGAAGCCGCCGAGAGAAGCACTGCTAATCCTGCCAGTGGAGCCACCGGGAGGGAGTCCTCCCTGGCCAGGGGTTATAGCAACTGATACGCTTTGAAGGGTAACAATTACCTACGTTGCCTTCTTGCTGTTGTCATAGTTACATCTTACAGGCCTCGTCATAACTCATGCACATTGGTAGTGTGGGCCAAGCCTCAATGTGATTTAATTGACACTCTAAAATCAAGTAAGACTGATAAATAACTGGCAGGCTTATTCCTTGGTAGGCTAGTCCTTTTAACAGGAAAAGGTTATCTGTTCTGGTTGCCACCCCCACATTTTTTGCGGGAAGCGCGGCATTGACATCAGCTCATATAACATCAAAAGCCTATTTTTTTTTCATTCTTGTTGTCGCCCTTGCTTTTTTGCGGCAAGCACGGCATCGATATCAGCTCATAACATCAAAGGCCTATCTGTTTTCATTCTTGTTGTCGCCCCCACACTTTTCTGCAGCAAGAGTGGCCTTGTTATCAGACTCTATAACATCAAAGGCCTATTTGTTTTCATTCTTGTTGTCGCCCCCGCACTTTTTTGCGGCAAGCGCAGCATTGTTATCAGCCTTAATAATAACAAAAGCCTTGTTGTTTTCATTCTTGCTGTCACCCCCGCATTTTTTTTCTCTTCTTTTGTGGTCAGCGCGGCTTAACATTAGCCCGTATAATAACAAAGGCTTACTTAAATTCACCTTAATTACTACTTCTGCATTTTTGCGGCAAGTGCAATTTTTATACCAGCAACAAAAGTATGCTCTTCTTACCTCTGTTACTGCTCCTTTATTTTGCGGCAATTGCGGCTCTAATTTCAGCCTGTATAACATCAAAGACCTATCTTTATTTAACATCAATATAAAGTTAACATGTCCTGTTGCCATTTTGGCATTTGAGGCAAGCATAACCTTATAATTCAGGCTGTATTTCTTACTAAACTGGGTTGCTTTTAGTATTTGCAGAATTATTCTTTTATATTTACTTTTCTGCCAGTAGATAGAAGTTGATAAAAATTGACCATGAGAAGGGTATAGCTGGGTTGCAGTAATAGTTATCAGATGACAATGGTAACTTCTCTGTAAATACTGAAAATTGTACTGTTCTATCTACAGTTTTTCTACTCTGTGTTCTGTGTAAACTTGTCTGCATACTTTATATGTTTGGGCGTAGGGTGAATTGTTTTGGGACGTTAGGATGTTCTAGATAAAATATAAGAGTAAAAGAGGTGTTATAGGTGTTTGGCTAAGCTTGTCTTGAAAGGATAAAAAGCAACTGAGGAAAAGAAAAAATCAAAATGACTGACAGCCCCAATACTCCGGGGATCAAAAGAATTATGATAGCAAGATTCAAGGAGTTAAGCTCTGGTTGTACTGTGTCTACAATGAAAACCAAACATTTAATTTTTTGTCTGTTACTGATACCCTATCTACTCAGGGTCGTGACCTATCAGGGTGGACACAGGGTACTCTTACAAAATATATGTCACAATCACCCCAACTAAAAAAGAATGTTTCAGATGCAATTACTAACTCTTCTCCTCTCTCTTCTAGTTCCCTTATAGGAGGGGAGAGTGTTAGCAATGAGCTTGTTAACTGCAATGTTTCGATGGTTCCACATCTTAAGGTATTAGATTGCCTACAGAATGATTGTGTATTTCTGGATGCTATACAACCAGAACAATCAATGGCTCAAAATGTAGTTAAATTGGAGGCAGGTCATTCTATAGCTCCACCTATTTTAGCGATGGGTGAAAATGAGAATGATATCAAAGAAAGTTCTATAATTACTTTTGCTTCAGTACGTAATATAGATTTAACAGTTGCTGCAGTAGATTCACTAAGAACTAGTGATATTATGTATCATTCCATTAACCCTCTTTCACGCTGCCTTAGTGAGACATCTAGCAATAGGAATATGGTAACCTCACACTAGGCAGGGCAATGTTAACTGAGATGCAAGCTGTGAAGGATAGTTTGACGTATTTACTAAAAGAACAGAAAGAAGTCACATCACAATTAAAATACGTGATCTTAACTCAACAAGTGGCCTATAATAGGCAGAATGCACTAACCAAGCTCTCCCTCACTGCCTTATCTGATAAAATATGTCAATTGGAGAAAGAATTGCTAGATATTAAAACAACTCAAAAGAACATCAGGGATTCAGATACAAGCTTTAACCCCTTAACTGCTGGTTACCCATTGTAATTAAATGCATTCATGACGAGAGGCTCTCGGCACCAGCAGTTAAGGGGTTAAAAAACACACAGAAACTAATGTTGATAGCTTAAACAGCATTAATACCGAAAATGACCAACTCTATAGATTGTCAGACTAGTTTTGTGCAAGAACCTGTAAATGCCGAAATTAATTTAATATGTGCAGAAGGTTACACGTCAGAGCAGAGCGTAATTGAGATTTCTGATGTGGCTAAACATTTGCAAATGTCGGTTGTTGATGACCATCAGTCACTAAGTATAAGCCACTCTCCATTTTGTGATTTAGGACAGGAGCAACCATCTAATAAAAAAAGGAGGGTTGATTGTAATGAAATGAGTCACGAAGTTCTAAATGTGGTTAAACAAAAGCAGGGAAACTTAACTCCATCCCACAGCGGTAGAAGTTTCTTTAAACTCACATTTAAAAAAATAAAGTGAGCAAAAACAACAGAACGTATACATTTTTGAGAAGGGAACTGTACAAAATCACTGGAATACTCAAGCACCATCATTTGTTCTAGAAAATAATGATTATGTCTATAAACATCCCCTAAAAAACAGCACAGAGACAGATCGATTAGTTAACAGCTGGCAGGCCAACTGGAGGGAGATCCGTGAGCATGGTAAATTTATTTTTACTGGCACCACGGATATGCATTTACTCTCCATACTCTTACACCCTCTACACCCATTACTTAATACTAAGGGGATGACATGTTTTTGAACAGAGGTACCATCTTAAAATTATGCGAACAGGATAAAATCCTCTGTATGATTAGGACAGAAGATATAGAGAGTGTAACTCTTATTGAAGATCAAAACTGTAATAAAGGGAAACGTACATTGATGTCCTTTGTTTCCCCAGTTGTTAGACAAAAAGTATGTGAAAAGGTTGGTATCTTTGCGTTTTTTGGAATTCTAATTGTGAGTGAGGGAGAACTTATTGTAGAAGCAAAAGAGGCTTTTAGGAAGAGAACACAGCTGTTTAATAAAAACATGGCGATCGAAAGAACAAAAAGCAGACCTTGACTTAATCCCACAGCATATGTCGAAAGAGCGAGTTGACAGTGTAATTTTTGGTGAAAAAAGCACCGTGGGTGGAGTTACTATTCAATGCAAAACAGGTAATGAGAAAAGATGGTATGCTGAACAGCCTTGGCTTTGATCTCCAGGAATTTCTATTCCGGAGACCTCAGACGTTAATGCCTCCTGTGGCCTATCAATCGCTGGGAATGTATCAACTGTTGTAAACTTAAATATGAAAATTGAACAAACTTCAAAACTACAGGTATGCAGTTGGAACTGTGTAGGACTATTCCATACTTGCTCCAATGTTGAACTTGATGGAATTTGTTTGAATCATCATTTGATTTTCTTACAAGAGACATGGTGCTTAGATCAAGTTAAGCAACCTGGATTTTTATGTTTTAATAAATTATCAATTCCATCGATAAGAGGATGTGCTGCGGGAGGCTTATAAATTTTAGTTTCTTCAGTTTTGAACTCGGTTTGTTTTAAATTTGGGATCACCATGAGCCTGTAATTGCAATACGCTTGAATACATAAAGGAGTAGGATCTCTGAAAAATGCTCAATTGTGTTAATTAATGTATACTTGAATCCGCAAATTTATTTTTTTTCCAAAAATGTTTTCCAAATTTTTTGTCTCATTTGAATACCATTCTAATTGAATGTGCATCGGATCATGTAATAATTTGTGGAGATTTTAATTTGTTTCTTATGAATAGTAAATTGGAAATTTTAAATGAAGCACATATGTCGGGTTTGATGAATATCCAGTTAACTGATAAATATAAGCATAAAAAACTAACGAAAAAGGTTAAGGAACTATTGAACTCACTGGTGGAAAAGGGTTTATATAGCCTCAACAGGTGTTATCCACCCGATATACTGGCCAATGCAACCTTCTTCTGAGGCGAATCAGATTCAATAATAGACTATTATTTTGTATCGTATAGCCTTTTTGAACGATGTCTTAATTTTACTGTTCAAAGAGAATTTACAAGCGACCATGCATCATTACATTTCCATCTTGCTCCTTTTGGACCACTGCCCTGCCTCTAGTAATCCAATGTTTAATGTGGATGTGTTTGATAAAAGGTCTAATATAAATTGGAGGAATTGTACACTTCTAAAAACTTAAGCAGGGTTGGAAATTTGGCAGAAAGATTTGCTAGATCCCTCGGAACCATTGATGGCTCAATATGAGAATCTTTGCACTGCTTTTCTGAAGACCATCTTAAACTCAGAAAGATGTGTAAAACAAAATAATAAAGGAAAAAAAATCTGGTTTGATGGGGAGTGCATAAAATGGAAAAGAGAATTACGTTATCAAATTAGAAGTATAGTTAGTGCTTGTGCGAACCCGGGTCCCCTTATAAGGGCTGCGAAAAAGAGCTATAAACACAAACTGAAATGTAAAAAGAAATTTGCCTGTTATGATAACTGGAACTTATTATCTGAGGTAATCTCAGCGGGGGACTCCAGAAAATTCTGGCAATTAGTATCCTATGGCTCCCTTAATGCAAAAGAGTCACTTACTGCAGCTGCTGTTACAGAATTACAATGGGTCTCTTATATTAATTCCCATTTTAACGGAAGTAAAGATCAAAATATCTTAGCAGTAGTGAGTCACGCCGATAAATCAAGTCCCCTAATAACTATGTCAGCATTAGTTTGGGCTATACGAAATCTGTGGAAATCACGAGCTGCAGGGCCAGATATGATTTTGCCAACATTTCTTTCTTCCTTTCCGGAGTTATGGGGGGAGGTATTACTTCTGTTAATGAACTCATTTTGGAAATTAGTAAATATCCCACAATCATGGAGGGGCGTAATTACCTTTCCCATTTATAAGAGAGGCGAAATGAATCAATCAACTTCATACCGCCTAATCTCCTTACAGGATACAGATAATAAAATATTTTGCAAAATTCTACTAAATAGACTTATGGACTGGGTGGAATCATCTGCACCGCAGTACTCCATCTTTCACAAGGGGGGTTCAAGAAAGGATCCAGTACTATAGATTTAGCATTTACCCTTCAATACTTGGCTGTGAAATATGTGAAGAAAATTGGACAACTTTTTGTCTGCTATTTTGATTTTAGTAATGCGTTTGACTGGGTCTCTCGAAATAAACTTTGGGTAAAATTACAAAAACTAAAAGTCCCAGTGCATTTACTAAAACACATAGTAGAATTGCATAAGAATACCTGGATCCGCATGCAATATGGTCCAAGAGGAGAATTAACAGATTGCATGATGTTAAGCAGGCTTGTATCCTTGCACCACTTCTCTTTAATTTGTTCTTGAGTGATTTGCCGAGATACTTATTAGAAACAAAATCAACACCCCCTAAAGTTAGCAATGTTCAGCTAGACCTGCTTTCCTACGCAGATGATTTGGTCCTTATGGATCAAACTGCTGTGGGATTACAAAAAAAACTGGATGTGCTCTCAGTATACTGCATGGATAATGAATTAAAAATAAACATTACAAAAACCAAAGTAATGCAATTTGGGGCTAAACGTGTTCGAAACTCTTGGTGGATAAACAAAGAAAAATTAGAGGTTGTAGACTTTTATGTTGATCTTGGACTCTATTTTACAAGATAAGTTTTTTGGGATACTCACATTGTACAGAATTTGAAAAAACGTAAAGCACAATCTTACCGCTTACTAAAAGTTTATGAAAAATTTGGAGGGAATTCTTTCTTATCATACTGTGTAGAGCATACGAAGGTAAAATAGCTGCAACCGCCTTATATGGTAGTGAACTATGGGGTCATTCCCCTCCCATGATGTTGAACACACTAGAGGGCCAAGCCTTGCTCTCTGGACTAAAGTTAAGTAAATCTACTCCAGTGGAGGGGGTGAGACTAGAGCTTGACTTACAAAGTGTGTTAAGCAAGGCATGGTCCCGTTATGGGGTTTATATGCTAAAACTGTGGGCATCTTCGTCATTGTTAGCAGTAAATTTGTGTTGCAAAGAATTAAAAAGAAACATGCTGTATGCAGACAACCATCCTGTTATAGGTAAACTTCTATCATTTACTTCAGAACATAATTTGGGGGAACTGTTTGTAATGGCAGATGTTAAGAAATCAACAATATTATGTAAAAAGCATTGTAGAGAACATGGTACTTGGAGGGATATCAAAAAAATACAGCAACTGTCAACTTTAAAGCCCTTTATAAAGTTTTTAAAAATGCCTAGGTATAGAACCCTATGTGGTACCCTGTAGTTAGACATTGATAATAGCCAGAATAATGAAGATTCGGTTGGGATATCTTCCAACCCTAGCCTATTGGGGCTCAAGATTGGGTATAGATAAAATGTATCAAATTTGTCCATGCTCACAAAATGAAATAGATGACTGCTATCACTTGTTGAAAAAGGGCATCAAAGATGGCCTAGTCTCCTTTTGACCAAACATGTAAATCTGAATGAGGAACTGTTTGACAAA
>JASANK011050253.1:0-13256 GCA_031753695.1 Desmognathus marmoratus | reverse complement strand
TTCTCCTGTGGCTGAAATGCTGGCTCTGGTTTCCTTCGGGCGTCGGCCAGTTTCTTATAACGCCCCTTACTGTGATTCAATGTTCGTTGCACTTGCCGCTGGATAGACTGAATCTTCTTAGCATGCTCGGCGGCCGCCGGAACTTCGGTGTCCGTTAACTGGAAGCTCACTGCTGGGATCATCGACGGATGGTAACCTTGCCCACTGTAGAATGGGGATAACCCCGTGGAGGAATTCTGCAGGTTGTTAAGTGAAAACTCGGCTAGAGGTAGCCAGGTTGCCCAGTCCTCAGGGTGATCTCCGACATAACAGCGCAGATACTGCTCCACCGACTGATTCATGCGTTCTGTCTGGCCATCGGTCTGGGGATGGAAAGCGGTAGACAGTCCGGCCTTCACTCCCCAGGACTCCAGGAGGCTGGTCCAGAATTTGGCAATGAATTGTGGGCCCCGATCCGAGATGACTTTATCGGGCATACCATGCAGACGGTAAATCTCCTGTATGAACTTGTCGGCCAGCTCCGCAGCTGTGGGCAATTTCTTTAAAGCGATCAAATGGGTGAGCTTGGTCAAGGAGTCCACCACAACCCACAGGGTCGTGTGGCCGGCAGAGGGAGGCAAATCGGTGACAAAATCCATGGTAATGATGGACCATGGCCTGGCAGCGGTTTCTATTGGGTGGAGCAGCCCCGCAGGCTTGGTTCGCCGTGGTTTCACTCGAGCACACACTTCGCAGCCTTGAACGTAAAGCTTGACTTCCTGCGGTAGTTGGGGCCACCAGAACCACCTCTCCACGAGCTCCTGGGTTCTCTTCTCTCCTGGGTGGCCTGCGGCTTTGTCGTCGTGACACCAGTCGAGGATTTGTCGTCGAAGGGCCACTGGTACATAAATTCTCTTGTTACGGAGGAGTATCCCTTCGTTGATGTCCCCAGCCTGATGGGGGGGTAACTCTTCTTGTCTCTGTTCCCGCATGGTCTCTTCCACCAGCCTGGTTGACAGAGGTTCGCTCCAGACGGCCGCAATCGGTTCCAAGATTAGCTTTGGCTCCTGCGGAGTAGTGTGTTCGAAACCCAATCTTGACAAGGCGTCAGCTTTGTTCTGACTACCCGAGCCATAGCTCAGGGTAAACTGGAACTTCGAGAAGAAGTTGGCCCAGCGGGCGTGTCGAGCGTTCTGGCACTTCGCCGATTGCAGGAAGGTCAAGTTCTTGTGGTCGGTAATGATGCGCACCACGTGGGCAGCCCCTTGCAGATAATGACGCCAGTTTTTAAGCGCATCTTTGATCGCGAGGAGCTCCTTTTCATAAATGGTGTAGTTCTGCTCGGCGGGATTCAACTTCCGAGAATAGTAGGCCACTGGACGTAGAACACCTTGGAGGTCCTCTTGGGAAAGGACGGCGCCCAAAGCGAAGTCAGAGGCATCTGCTTCCACAGTGAAGGGCTTGGTTTGGTCCGGTTGCTGGAGAACTGGAGCTGCGCAAAAGAGATTCTTCAGCGTGTTGAATGCCGTTTGAGCTTCCTCGGACCAGTCGAACTTGCAGCTCTTGCGGGTAAGGCTGGTGATGGGCCCTAGAATCTTGGAAAACCCCGGAATGAAACGGCGGTAGAAGTTGGCGAACCCCACGAACTTCTGCACTTCTTTCACCGACCTCGGGGCCGGCCAATCCTGCACCGCGCGGATTTTCTTGTCGTCCATCTCTACCTTGCCGGAGGACAAGATAAATCCCAAGTACTCCACCTGTCTGGCATGGAACGAGCACTTCTCCAGCTTCGCGTACAATTGGTTCTCACGAAGGCGGCCAAGGACTTCGCGAACATGAATTCGATGATCGGCGAGGGTGTCTGAATAAATCAACAGGTCGTCCAGGTAGATGGTGACATACATGCCACTGATGTCGCGGAAAATTTCATTTATGAAACTCTGGAACACCGACGGTGCGTTGGTTAGGCCGAAGGGCATAACTCGATACTCGAAGTGCCCAAACTTGCATTTGAATGCCGTTTTCCACTCGTCTTGTTCCCTGATCCGGATCAAGTTGTATGCCCCGCGTAAGTCCATCTTCGTGAACCACCGCGCCTGCTTCACCTGATCGATCAGATCGACTATGAGTGGTATGGGGTAGCGGTCCTTGACCGTAATGCGGTTCAGGTCACTGTAATCGACGCAGGGCCGCAGGGACCCATCTTTCTTGCCCACAAAAAAGATGGGCGCCCCAGCAGGTGAAGTAGATTTGCGAATGAATCCCTTTCGCAGGTTGTCTTCGACGTATTCCTTGAGGGTGAGTTCTTCCGCTGGACTCAGGGAATAAATCTTTCCATGTGGTATTGCAGCTCCCGGTTGGAGTTCAATGGAGCAGTCACAAGTACGATGTGGCGGGAGGCAGTCAGCCTCAGTAGGGTTGAAGAGTTCTTGGTAATCTTGATATTCGGGCGGAAGAACCCCGTCAAATGGGCCCTCTGTACTCTGGAGTTGCCCGATGATCTCCGTCTGCCCCTTCGCGCACTGGCAGCGGGTAAACGACAGTCGTTGGGCCTCCCAGTCGATTTCTGGATTATGCTCCGCTAGCCATTTCATGCCCAGGATGAGCTTGAACCGGGGAGACTTTATGAGGTCGAACTGGATTCGCTCCTTATGGTGGCCAATGGTCATGTCCAGATTCTGCGTGTGGGACGTGATGGCGCCACTGGCCAGCGGCGTACCGTCAATGGACTGAATCGCTTCTGGCTCCGGCTTCCCGAGGGTCGGGAGCAGGTATTCCGCGACGAATTCCTCATCCACATAGTTGCTAGGTGCACCACAATCGATGAGTACAGGGACAACAGTGGGCTGGCCCGCTAAACAAAATTCGGCATCCACAAGAAGATATGACGAGGTCAGTGGCGAACTGGTCTTCATACATGTGAGGGTAGTAACTGGAACAAAGACCGGGCCCGGAAGTACTCCCTCCGCTACTGCCGAGCCGGTGCGTTTCCCGCCTTCTTAGCTCCTAGAGGACAATCCCTCACAGTGTGTCCGGCTTGGCCGCAGTATAGACAGAGATTTCCGTCCTGGCGTCGCTTTCGTTCCTCGGGAGTCAGAGGACCCCGGAACTTTGATTCATAACCTGGTTTTCGGGTCTCTGTCCCGGACTCCGAACGTCTCTCCACGACGGCAGACCCGGTCGGGGTAGGGGATTGGCCCTTGGTGACCGGTGCCCCGCTCCTCCTGAACTCGTAGGCCCTTCGTTCAGACCGTCTCTCTGCCAGGCGTTGCTCCAAACGTAGCACCACCTCAATCAGCTCCTCGATGTTCTCTGGGAACGGGTGAACCTGGACCAGGGCATCCTTCAACTCGTCCCTAAGCCCGTTCTGAAAGATGGTCAGTTGAGCCCCCTCTGACCACTTAAGCTCCACCGACAGTTGCTGAAAATGGGTGACATAGCTCCCCAGATCACGATTGCCTTGCTTCAGTGTGAGGAACTCGAGACTCTTTGCTTGTTGCGCGTACCTGCGCTCGAACATTCTTTTGAAGGCTTTGACAAACTTGTCGTAGTCCTGCATGATCTCTGCTTCTGAATCCATGAATGGAGTGACCCATTCCAGGGCCTCCCCTCCCAGATTGGAGACCACGAACATCACCTTTGCTTCTTCGGTGCTAAAGTAACTCGGTCTGGAGCGAAAATGGATTTGGCATTGTGTGAGGAACGTTCGGCAGCTTCGACCGTCCCCACTGAACCTTTCGGGTAAGGGAATCTTGTAGTGCTTCGCCCCCTCTCGATCACCTGGGGTGCGGGGCAGTTCCTGCTTATACGGGGTCAGCTCGGGCATGCCGCCTTCTGACATGAGGTCACTGGCTGTGTCCATGTCATCTTCCTCAGCTTCCTGTTCAGCCTGGCTGACATGTTCGGCGGGGAGTCGTAGGTTACGGACGACCTCCCCCAGAGCCTTACTTTCCTGGCGACTGGTCTCCAGTTCCAGCTTGAGCGAGTCCACTGAAGTGGCCAACCTCGCCACCAGCTCCTTGAGCTCCTCCATAGTCCTCAGCAGCGGGCAAGAGTTATCAGGGGAGACCGAGCAAACTGTTACGCTCAGATCGCACTCAGGAGGACACTGGTCATGCACCAACTTTGGAAAGCAATAATTGTTCAAAAGTGTAAGGAGGACTCACGGTTGGGTTGCTGTAGGTCTGTCTTGATTGCTAGATGATGTGCACAGACAAGGTGAGGATCGAACAACCCCCCACCTGGGCTGATGGATCACCCCCCGGGTCTGCCACCCCTCTGTGTGGTTTGCAGCGGTCACTGGGGAATCAGGGAACTGCTTCTATCCGGCCAATGCAGGAGTGGTTCTGGTCCTGGGCCCGATGCTCGCGCCGACTCAACGCTGTAGGAAAGGGCGAGATGGTGCAAACGTTGAGCCTGTGACTCCTTCCCACTCTCCTCAAGGTGATTCCCCTACGGCCATCCCCCTCCCAGTCAGATCCCAGGGTTCACCTGTGGGAGGTGGCAGCCCGCCTTCTGTGATGAGAGGTACCGCTCCTGGGATGAGATGTGCCGCGATCCACGGGGAGCCTTCAGTGGCAGCTGTGGTGACAGGGAGGAAGTTAGTGAAGGGAAGGAATGGATGGGTAGCGCGGATGAAAGCCGCCCGCCCCCTCCCTCACTACGCGCGCGGCGCGTAACTTACTGATCGGGCGATGCGGTGTCGCTGGACCGGTTCTCTGCGGGTCCGGGAGCCCCTCAGGCGACCCCCACGGATGCGGGCAAGAAAGGGGTGAGGCGACCGGCCACGCCGTCAGCCCCTGGAGTGCTGGGTTTGCGGTTCGCCGGCTAGGCGATGATCCCTACTGGGTAGCAGGGATCAGGGGAAGGAGAGATCTGGGTTTGCGCGGGGGGAAATGGATGGGCACCAGAGTCGCACGCTGAGGGGAAGAATGCGCGGTTAGTAGGCCTGTGGTGAGATAGGTTGAGCGAGCGAGTGCGTTAGACGAAGTCGTTGCTCGGTCTGACGCGTCCCGCGCTCCCCGCCCCCTTATAGGGCCGGGAGCGAGGACGCACCGTGCGCGCCTCAGCAAGAGACGCATGCGTGGAGAGGAGCTGCAGCGGCATCAGTCTTCGGGTGGACTGACACCGAGGAATGCGGGGCTAGGCAAGGACATTTCTGAACGCGCACCGCTGATGTGGTGAGTGACCTGCGCGCTGGTTGGGAGACGATATTCTGTCTGGGGCATGTCATGCCCAGTGCCGTGTGCGTGTTCCGGGGGGTGGGCGTGTTGTCCTCGGGCACCGGGGTAGTACAGGGATCACTGTCTGCTCTAGCGTGCGAGCTAGGACTAATGGAAAACCGGGCTGGCGTGGGGTAACAGGCTGAGGTGGTTTCACTATCCCCCTCCCAAGGCCCCCCCAGGACTCCCAGTGTGTTTTGTTCAAACTGTCTGATCAGGCGAGGTGCGTGGATGTCATGTTCGTATTGCCATGAGTTTTCCTCGGGACCATAACCTTTCCAAGATAACAGATATTGGACTCGGCCCCTTCGAATTCGCTTGTCTAGAATACGTTTCACCTCATACTCTTGCCGACCCCCCACTTGCACTGCCGGTGGTTTCTTCCCAGCCCTTAAGGAGGGGGAGACCTTTTTAATGAGGGAGACATGGAAGACCGGGTGTACCCTCCACCCGCGGGGAAGCTCCAACTCCACGTTTAAAGGCCCCCGGACTCTCTTGATTGGGAAGGGCCCCACAAATCTGGGTTTGAACTTCGGATGGCATTTCTTGAGGACTAGGTGTCTGGTAGACAGCCATACTTTCTCCTGTGGCTGAAATGCTGGCTCTGGTTTCCTTCGGGCGTCGGCCAGTTTCTTATAACGCCCCTTACTGTGATTTAAAGTGCGTTGCACTTGCAGTTGAATAGCCTGAATCTTCTTAGCATGTTCGGCGGCCGCCGGAACTTCGGTCTCCGTTAACTGGAAGCTCACTGCGGGGATCATTGACGGATGGTAACCTTGCCCACTGTAGAAGGGGGATAACCCTGTGGAGGAGTTCTGCAGATTGTTAAGTGAAAACTCGGCTAGGGGTAGCCAGGTAGCCCAATCCTCAGGATGATCTCCGACATAGCATCGTAGGTACTGCTCCACTGACTGATTCATGCGTTCGGTCTGGCCGTCGGTCTGGGGATGGAAAGCGGTAGACAGTCCGGCCTTTACTCCCCAGGACTGCAGGAGACTGGTCCAGAATTTGGCAATGAATTGTGGGCCCCGATCCGAGATGATTTTATCGGGCATCCCATGCAGACGGTAAATCTCCTGTAAGAACCTGTCGGCCAGCTCCGCGGCAGTGGGCAATTTCTTTAAGGCAATCAAATGGGTGAGCTTGGTCAAGGAATCCACCACAACCCACAGGGTCGTGTGGCCGGCAGAGGAAGGCAAATCGGTGACAAAATCCATGGTAATGATGGACCATGGCCTGGAAGCGGTTTCTATTGGGTGGAGCAGCCCCGCCGGCTTGGTTCGCTGTGGTTTCACTCGGGCACACACCTCGCAGCCTTGAACGTACAGCTTGACTTCCTGCGGTAGTTGGGGCCACCAAAACCACCTCTCCACGAGTTCCTGGGTCCTTTTCTCTCCTGGGTGGCCTGCGGCTTTGTCGTCGTGACACCAGTCGAGGATTTGTCGTCGAAGGGTCACTGGTACATAAATTCTCTTGTTACGGAAGAGTATCCCTTCGCTGATGTTCCCAGCCTGATGGGGAGGTAACTCTTCCTGTCTCTGCTCTCGCCTGGTCTCTTCCACCAGCCTGGTTGACAGAGGTTCGCTCCAGACGACCCCAATTGGTTCCAGGATTAGCTTCGGCTCCGGCGGGGTGGTGGGTTCAAATCCCAATCTTGACAAAGCATCAGCTTTGTTCTGACTACCCGAGCCATAGCTCAGGGTAAACTGGAACTTCGAGAAGAAGTTGGCCCAACGGGCGTGTCGAGCGTTCTGGCACTTTGCCGATTGCAGAAAGGTCAAGTTCTTGTGATCGGTGACGATGCGCACTACGTGGGCAGCCCCTTGGAGATAATGGCGCCAGTTCTTGAGCGCATCCTTGATCGCGAGGAGCTCCTTTTCATATATAGTGTAGTTCTGCTCGGCGGAATTTAGCTTCCGAGAATAGTAGGCCACTGGACGCAGAACACCTTGGGGGTCCTCCTGAGAGAGGACAGCGCCCAACGCGAAGTCAGAGGCATCTGCTTCCACAGTAAAGGACTTGGTTTGGTCCGGTTGCTGGAGAACTGGAGCGGCGCAAAAGAGATTCTTCAGCGTGTTAAATGCGGTTTGAGCTTCCTCCGACCAGATGAACTTGCAGCTCTTGCGGGTAAGACTGGTGATGGGCCCCAGAATCTTGGAAAACCCCGGAATGAAACGGCGGTAGAAGTTCGCGAATCCCACGAACTTCTGTACTTCTTTCACCGACCTCGGGGCTGGCCAATCCTTCACGGCGCGGATTTTCTTGTCGTCCATCTCCACCTTGCCGGAGGACAAGATAAACCCCAAGTACTCCACTTGGCTAGCATGGAACGAGCACTTCTCGAGCTTTGCGTACAGATGGTTCTCGCGGAGGCGGCCAAGGACTTCGCGAACATGAATTCGATGCTCGGCGAGGGTGTCTGAATATATCAACAGGTCGTCCAGGTAGATGGTGACATACATGCCACTGATGTCGCGGAAGATTTCATTTATGAAACTCTGGAACACTGACGGGGCGTTGGTAAGGCCAAAGGGCATCACCCGATATTCAAAGTGCCCAAACTTGCATTTGAATGCCGTTTTCCACTCATCCTGTTCCCTGATCCGGATCAAATTGTACGCCCCGCGTAAGTCCATCTTCGTGAACCACCGCGCCTGCTTCACCTGGTCGATCAGGTCGACTATAAGTGGGATGGGGTAGCGGTCCTTGACTGTGATGCGGTTCAGTTCACTGTAATCGACGCAGGGTCGAAGGGACCCATCTTTTTTGCCCACGAAAAAGATGGGTGCCCCCGCCGGTGAAGTAGATTTACGGATGAATCCCTTTCGCAGGTTGTCTTCGACGTATTCCTTGAGAGTGAGTTCTTCTGCTGGACTCAGGGAATAAATCTTTCCATGTGGTATTGCCGCGCCTGGCTGAAGTTCAATGGCGCAGTCACAATCACGATGGGGCGGAAGGCAGTCCGCCTCAGTAGGGTTGAAGAGTTCTTGGTAATCTTGATATTCGGGCGGAAGAATTCCGTCAAACGGGCCCTCGGTCCTCTGGAGTTGCCCGATGATCTCTGTTTGCCCCTCCGCACACTGACATCGGGTAAACTTCATACGTTGGGTCGCCCAGTCGATTTCCGGATTATGCTCCGCTAGCCATTTCATGCCCAGGATGATCTTGAACCGGGGAGACTTTATGAGGTCCAACTGGATTCGCTCCTTATGGTGGCCAATGGACATGTCCAGCTTCTGCGTGTGGGACGTGATGGCGCCACTGACCAGCGGCGTACCGTCAATGGACTGTATCGCTTCTGGTTCCGGCTTCCTGGTGGTGGGGAGTTGGTACCCTGCGGCGAATTCCTGATCCATGTAGTTGCTAGGTGCCCCACAATCGATGAGTACAGGGACAACGGTGGCCTGACCCGCTAGACAAAGTTTGGCATCCACAAGAAGGTAGGGCGAGGACAGTGTTGAACTGGTTTTCATACAGGTGAGGGTAGTAACTGGAACAAAGACCGGGCCCGGAAGTACTCCCTCCGTTACTGCCGAGCCGGGGCGTTTCCCGCCTTCTTAGCTCCCAGGGGACAGTCCCTCACAGAGTGTCCGGCTTGGCCACAGTATAGACAGAGATTTCCGTCTTGGCGTCGCTTTCGTTCCTCGGGAGTCAGCGGGCCCCGGAACTTTGATTCATATCCTGGTTTCCGGGTCTCTGTTCCGGACTCTGAACGTCTCTCCAAGACGGCAGCTCCGGTCGAGGCAGGAGATGGCCCCTTGGTGACCGGTAACCCGCTCCTCCTGAACTCGAATGCTCTTCGTTCAGAACGCCTCTCTGCCAGGCGTTGCTCCAGGCGTAGCACAATCTCAATCAGTTCCTCGATGCTCTCTGGGAATGGGTGAACCTGGACCAGGGCATCCTTCAGCTCATCCTTAAGCCCATTCTGAAAGATGGTCAGTTGAGCCCCCTCCGACCACTTAAGCTCCACCGACAGTTGCTGGAAGTGAGTGACATAGCTACCCAGGTCACGATTGCCCTGCTTCAAGGTGAGGAACTCGAGACTCTTTGCTTGTTGCGCGTACCTGCGCTCGAACATTCTCTTGAAGGCTGTGACGAACTTGTCGTAGTCCTGCATGATCTCTGCTTCCGAATCCATGAATGGAGTGACCCATTCCAGGGCCTCCCCGCCCAGATTGGAGACAACGAACATCACCTTTGCTTCCTCGGTACTAAAGTAACTCGGTCTAGAGCGAAAATGGATTTGGCATTGTGTGAGGAACGTTCGGCAGCTTCGACCGTCCCCACTGAATCTTTCAGGTAAGGGAATCTTGTAGTGCTTCGCCCCCTCTCGATCACCAGGGACGCGGGGCAGTTCCTGCTTATACGGGGTCAGCTCGGGCATGCCGCCTTCGGACATGAGGTCACTGGCTGTGTCCATGTCATCGTCCTCAGCTTCCTTACCAGCCTGGCTGGCATGTTCGACGGGGAGTCGTAGGTGACGGACGACCTCCCCCAGAGCCTTACTCTCCTGGCGACTAGTCTCCAGTTCCAGCTTGAGGGAATCCACGGAAGTGGCCAACTTCGCCACTAACTCCTTGAGCTCTTCCATGGTTCTCAACAACCGGGATGGGTTCTCGGGACAGGGGTTTGGGTGTTTTGGGGGGAGACCGAGCAAACTGTTACGCTCAGTTTGCACTCAGAAGCACAGTAGTGAATCACCAGCTATGGAGAGCCATACAGCTTCAGAAAATGTAATGAGAACTCACAATTAGGTTGCTGCAGATCTGTGTTGATTGCCAGATGATGTGCACAGACAAGGTGAGGATCGAACAACCCCCCACCCGGGCTGCTGGATCACCCCCCGGGTCTGCCACCCCTCAGCGCGATGTGTGTAACGGTCACTGAATCTCGGGGAACTGCTTCGATCCGGCCAATGGTGGAGGGGTTCCGGTCCGGAGTCCAATTCTCGCGCAAGCCCAGTACTAAAGGAAAGGGCGAGATCGGACAAGCGTTGAGCCTGGAATTTGGTCCCACTCCCCCGAAGGTAGTCCCCCCTAGGCTAACCCCCTCCCCCTGCCAGTCAGATCCCCTAGTTCACCTGTGGGGAAGTGGCAGCCCGCCTTCTCTGATGACTGGAGCAGTTCCTGGGTGATAGTTGCAGCGATCCACGGATGTTTTCAGTAGTGGCTGTGGTGACAGGGAAAGATTTAATGAAGGGCAAGAGTTGGTGGGCAGCGCGTCTGACAGCCGTTCTCTCCCTCACTGCGCGCGCGGCGCGTCACTTACTAGTCGGCTGCTGTGGAGACACGGGACCGGTTCTCGGGTGCTCAGGGAGCCCTTCAGGCGGCCCCCCCACAGGGATGAGGGCAAGGGAAAGAGCCGGCGACCGGCCACGCCGTCAGGCTCTGAAGTGCCCGGTCACAGATCGCCGGCTGGGCGATGACCCCTCGCAGGTAGCCGGGAGAGCCAGGGATGCGAGCCCGGGCAGCCCGCCGGAGAGAGCAGACAGGCACAAGGTTCGCGCGCTGAGGGAAGCAACGCGCAATTGGAAGGCCTGAGTTGGGGAAAGGATGAACGAGCAAGTGCATTGAGTGAAGTCGTTGCTCGGTCTGAGGCGTCCCGCGCTCCCCGCCCCCTTAAAGGGCCGGGAGCGAGGACGCACCGTGCGCGCCTCAGGACGAGACGCATGCGCGATGAGTAGCTGCAGCAGCATCAGCCCTCGGGTGGACTGACACCGCGGGATGCGGGGCTAGGCAAGGGCATTTGTGAATGCGCAAGGCGGATGTGGTGAGTGATCGGTGCATGGGTTGGGAACTGATGTTCTGTCTGAGATAGACCATGCCCAGGGTCACGTGCGTGTCTCGGGTAGGACGGGGATCACTGTCTAACCTGCTGGGAGCGCTAATGGGATCCCGGGCTGGCGTGGTGGCTGAGATGTTTTCAGTATCTTCTTTGTTTGTTGAGGGCAGCCAGTGCTATCAGACAATGGTTGTCCCGCTGAGGTAAAGGCGGGGAGTAGACTCCCCAGACTGAAGGTACTATTGCCTGAGTGCGAGTTTGTCCTTGAAAGGGTGGATTATGGCCAGGCGGAGGCTGACAGGTGGGAAGTTCTGCATCTCTGTCAATGTTCGTCTGGCTGACTCTCCTCCTGTTGACGTTTGGGGACTTAGACTTTGGCAGACGAAGGGTTGAGTTGGAGATGTTTGCCTCCTGAAAGGCCGTCCGTTCTGATGGATTGTCTCTATTTAGTAGATGGATCTTTAGTTCTTGCTTGAAATGGCGGAATAACGGGATGGCCTTGAGATGTGCAGGGAGGGCGTTCCAAAGTTGTATTCCTTTTGCTCCAATGGTCATTCCTCCTTTGGTTTGCTTGTGATATTTGATGGAGGGCAGAGTCCATTTCTGAGTTTGCCGTGGACTTCTAGTTGCATGTCGCATTGGAAGCCAATTGTGTGAATATCGAGGGTCCATTTTCCTCGAAGCTCGCCAGATCCATAAACAGATTTTATATTCCACAGCTGATTCTATTTTTAGCCATTTCAATTTTGCCCTCCAAGGGGAGATTCTGGTTCTTCGTTGGAGCGAAAAAATCAGCCTAATGGCTCTGTTCTGGACCTTCTGGAGGGACATGATGGTCTTTTTAGTGTCTACCAGGTGAATGAGGCTTCCGTATCCTAGCCGTGAACCTATGAGTGCTTGTGTCATCTGGATCTTCTGTTTGAGGTCCAGGTATGGAAATAATCTCGCCAGTTCGTTGAGTTTGAGGTTGCAAGCACGAACTGTGCCTGCTGCATGTGCCGATCCGTCAAGTTTGTGGTTGATCAGAATGCCGAGATCTCTTGCCTGCTGCACTGGTGTTGGTGGTGGTCCCCATGTGCCTGGCCAAGGAATGGTGGGGGCTGGGGAGTTCTTGTTTCCCTCTGTCAGAAGAATTTCTGTTTTTTGATTGTTCATCTGTAAGGAATTCTGTGTCATCCATTCTTTTATCAATAGGAGACCTGGGGTCAGCTTGTCTCTGTCTGACGTCTGCAGGTCGATCATGAGCTGTATGTCGTCGGCATACATTTGAAACGGTATGCCGATGTCTTCTAGGAGGGATGCCAGAGGTCTCAGATAAATGTTAAAAAGGATCGGGGACAGTGCCGAACCCTGAGGCACTCCACATATGGTGGGCCAACGCTGTGACCATGAGTCTCCCATTTTTACCATCTGTGACCTGTCTGTGAGAAAGGACCGGAACCATTTAAGAACAGTGCCCGAGAGGCCTGCGGTGTTGTCAAGGCGCTCCAATAAGATCTTGTGGTCCACCGTATCAAAGGCCGCTGACCGATCTAACAAAATCAGTGCCTGGTGATGATTTTGATCAGCATTTTTCAAGAGCGTTTCTCAGATGTCTGCTGTTGCAAGTTCAGTGCCACGATTTGGACGAAAGCTGGATTGTGCATCGTGTAATATGTGGTTGGTTTCTAAGTGATCTTGAATCACATGCATGATGATGTTCTCGATAACCCTGGCTAAGAGTCTTAGCTGGGTGACTGGTCTATAGTTTGCAAGCACTTTTGGATCGGCTTTGATTTTCTTCAGGATGGGGTTGACCACACCTATTTTCCAAGATGTTGGCACTGATCCGGTGCGTAAGCTCTGGTTGATCATCTTGGTGATATCTGGCAAGAGATGAAGCAGGAGAGATTTGACTACCTGCGTGGAGAATGGATCCAGGGGTGAAGAAGAGTTTCCTAGTTGGGAGATGGTGGCTCGAACAGACTCTTGTAAAACTTCCTGAAAGGAGTCCAATCTTGGTCCTTGATACATTAAGGCTTCTATTTCCAGAGGCAATTGGCGAGACTCAAGATCTAAATTGGCTGACAGCTCGGCTTGTACATTAGAGACTTTCTCCTGAAAAAATGTGGCCAAGTCTTCACAAAGGATGGTTTCACTCCCGGGTGACATTTCTGGAGAAGTGTCCTGTTGTGGCGAGATTAGTTGTTTTGAGAGCTGGAATAGGGCCCTGGTGGAATTAGTGGCCCCCGCACTTTGATTTTGTATATAGGTTTTTTTCGCCTTTTTTATGGC
>JASANK011039191.1:0-13259 GCA_031753695.1 Desmognathus marmoratus | reverse complement strand
CCTTACTTATATAGGAAATCTAATACTAGATTCAATCTCTCTAAATCTTATAAATAATTTCAGACTTGCATTCTTAACACTTCTCTTGTAGGTCCATGGCAGTTATTACATCCAAATGATTTAGATTATACATTTCATTCTGTCCCACGTAATACCTTCAAAAGAATTGATCATATTTTTGTTGCATGACACCTTATCAATTTGGTCATTTCTGCTACCATTGATCCAGTTATTATTTCTGACCATGCTCCTACTGTTTTTACAATCTATTAACTCTGATAAAAACTTAAGCTGGAGACTTAATCATTTTTGATTACAAGACCAAAATTATTTGAATTTAATAAATGAAGCTTCAAATAATTTTTTTCTCACAATCGTTCTGATACAAACTGTGAAAATAATTGGAATTGTTATAAAGCGTCGATACAATGCTCCACCATATCTTACATTGCTAATAAGAAAAAAGATGGTTAAACTTGAGAAATAATAATTTAGATGATATTAAAAAGCAGAGATTAAATATAGATCTACAAATTCACCCTCCGATTTTCAACACATGATGAAATTGAAGTTTGAATTTAATACTAACGTAACCAATTATGCAAATAATATCAAACATCGTATACAAGCCTAGCTACCCCTGATGAATACAGCATATTTCGTACTGACCGCCCTATCCCTGTAGGGGGAGGGTTGCTTTGATTTCCAAAAACTGTTGGAATATTCACACTCTACCTTGTATTAATATTGACAACTGTGAAGTTTTATTATCTAAACTCTCTATAAACCCTCACACCACAATTACTTTACTGGTCATTTATCAACCACCGCCTGCATCTTCTACCTTTCTTGATCAGTTCCTGGGTTTAATTAGCTCTCTTCTCAAGACCAACACCAAAATGGTGGTCTTGGGAGATTTTAATCTTTGGGCTAATGATCCTAAGGATGCCACAGCCCTTTCTCTTCTTAATTCCTTGTCTGCCATGGGCTTCACAATGCATGTATCTGCCCCCACCCAGATACACGGGAATACCCTAGACTGGGTACTTTCCTGTAATCTAGAGCTAATGGATGTTCAAGTTACGCCATGCGCCTGGTCAGATCACCATCTAATCAAGTTTACAGTCCTTCTTCCAAACTCCTTTAAGCAAACCCCTAATAAAGAAACAATACACTATCGTAACATCAAGAACATTACACCTGATTCTTTTTGTAATAAAGTTGTTTCTTATTTGCAAGAACGTCCATTTACGGAGGATATAAACCTATTGGCTTCTCAATTGCGCAAGGCTTTGAATACCTCAGTCGCTACTTTAGCCCCGTTAAAAACTAAAGTCATCAGTACTACACATAAATCACTTTCAAAACCATGGTTTACTGACTCAGTTGTCAAAGCTAGATCTGTCAAACGGTTAGCAGAAAGGGACTGGCGCTGAAACCCTTGCGATGCCACCAAATCTCTTTATAAATTGGCAGCTGCAGCATACAAACATGCTATAATTGACGCCAAAACTAACCACTTTGAGAAACGTATTACTGAGGCTGCCTCGAATTCAAGGGAGCTCTTCAGGGTTGTTGGGGAGTTGGAGGGGAAAAGTGCCCCCTCCCTCCCCGCTTCCCTGGATGACGCCTGGTGCCAAAAACTCCAGGATGCACTCTTTGGCAAAGTTGAGAAACATATGGCCAATATCACGGCCAAACTACAAAAACTCAATCTGATTGCTGGCTCCGATGTTGTCACTTCAGCTAGCCACACACAAAAAACCATTCCCAAATTCTCTTTCAGTCCTGTATCTGAATTTGATATTATCAAACTTGTCAAATCTATGAGGCCTACTACATTTAAGGGTGACATCTTCTCCGCCTCTATGATTCAATCATCGATTGTTACCCTTGCACCATTTCTTACTCAACTTGTTAATTCATCCTTCTCGTCCTCTGTGGTTCCTCTCTGTTTAAAAGAATCCATTATCACTCCATTATTGAAAAAACCCACTCTCGACCCTAACGACCCCCTCAGCTATCGTCCCATCACCAATGCATCATTTCTACTCAAGATACTCGATCGCATTGCCTACACCCAGATCCTCAGCTTTCTAGATACACATGGCCTCCTGAACCTAAGGCAGTCGGGGTTCAGAAAAAATCATGGTACAGAATCAGCTTTGCTGGATCTGAAGACTAACATCAGTAAGCTTATCGACGATGGCCAACCTGTACTGTTGCTGCTCCTGGACCTCAGCGCAGCATTTGACTTGGTCAGTCATGACCTTCTTGTTCAAAGACTAATTAATTTATTTTCTTTCTCGGACAAGGCAGCCAGATGGGTTTCATCTTTCCTGTGTGAGCGCTCGACTCGAGTGATGGCTGGTTGCGCTACTGCCTCCCCTGTCACTCTGTCTAGAGGCGTTCCTCAGGGCGCATGTCTCTCGCCCATGCTCTATAACCTGTACACCAGACCATTGTTTGATGAGCTGGAGCGTCTCGGCGTAGGTTTCACCAACTACGCCGATGATACCCAGCTCTTCTTCCCTCTCTCTGGTAATTACCATAATGACTCTGCTCATATTCAACAAATCTTCACCGTTATACAAAACTGGATGACTGTTAACCAGCTTGCCTTGAACGGTGACAAGACCGAGATTTTGCTGCTTGGCACTCGTCAGAAACTTTCTAAACTCCCAGATGCCTACATGTCCTTTAACATTGATGGATGTAACATTAAGACCTCATCTTCAGTTAAGACGCTGGGAGTCTATCTTGATTCGAACCTTTCAATGTCCAAGCAGGTGCTCCATTTAAAATCCTCTTGTGCATATGTTCTTAAACTATTACAGCAAATCAAACAATATCTCTCTGAAAAGAATCTAGCACGGGTCTCGGGTGCTCTGATTAACTCGAGACTCGATTACTGTAATAGTCTCCTGTCTGATGTGGACCTCAAGAATCTTGAAGATATGCAAGTTATCCAAAATAACTCAGTGAGGACGGTGTTTGGTGTATCTAGAAGAGAGCACATTACTCAAATCAGGCGAGCCCTGCATTGGCTCCCTGTAAAGCATCGAATCACCCATAAGATCTGCTCATTCACCCATAACTGTTTGGCTAATAAAGCGCCTCTCTATCTGAAACAACACATTCACCCAACTGCCTGTTCATGTACTCTAGGCTCTTCTGTAGAGAATAATCTGTTTATTCCCAGGGTTATACTGGCTAAATTCGGTGGCAGAGCTTTCTATGCCCAAGCTCCTCGTGCCTGGAATCTCCTGCCACCCAGTATTCGCTCTCTGGCACCGATTGAGATGTTTAAAAGAGCCCTGAAAACTCACCTGTTTGATATCACCTGAACAGTTTTTTATTATACTGATTTCCTGTTATGAAGTACTGCTGGTTTTACCCCTGGTTGTTATTTTGGTGGTGTGCTGTGGCCTATGGGCGTGCGCACTGGAAATCATTAAATCTAAATCTAAATCTAAATCTACAGGAAGCATAAGTTTTCTTCACATAGGCCTCAAGGCGCTTGGACTCCCTGTCTAGTAGAAGAACAGGCATTGTGGTCCTATTAGACTACACAGTCGCAGCCTGAACGACTGGGCTGTCCAGCAAAGGATAAACATGCACAAATGACAGGTCCCCAGGAGGGGCCTTGTATTTCTGAGAAAGTTTTGCATCAACTGTGGAAATACTGCTGGGGTGCTGCCAAAGCCCAAGGATGAGCTCAGGCATGGCTGAGCTAAAGGGCAGGGTTGCGGCTGCCTTAGCCTTAGCCTCATCCAAGATATCTGTAAGAACATGTGAAGTCCTCTCTAGGGCAAGGAGCAAGATCCCCAGTTTCTGTGGCTGGTTTCAAAACATGCCAGTAACCAGTCCACTGTTCAGGGTAAAAGCCAGGATTCTGGTCAGTCATGTCACTGTCCGGAGACATGTCAAGGCCACTGGCATTGAACAAAAGGTCATGGAGGACCTGATTTGGACCTGTGCAAATAGGTACCACTTCAGACCTTACTTCTCCTTCACTATCGCTGTCACCAAGAACATCTCTAACAAATTGGGCAGTCCACATCACCCACCAGAACCCAACCCCAAAGATGTAAGGAACTGAAGGGCATGAGACCCAAAGGGGTCTCTCCCTTGGCCTCGCAGGGGTGAACCCCGAGAACAGATCTACAAGGGTCACCCCTGAAGATACCTGGGTGGTCCCAGCTGTGTCAATCCTGACACAGCTGAGACCACCCTGTTATCAGCCACCCTCATCACTGGAGCCCCAGGATGAGGGTCATCGCGCAGACTTGAAACCATAATCACTGATGCTGAAGAAAAGGAGGATTGACACCATGGTCGCAAGTCCTGACACAGGTGTGGGTGGCCCAACCGTTGGTGTCAGAGAGGGAGGCAGGTGAGCTAACAACTCCTGTAGCTGAACCCTGAACTTTTCTAAGGTAGATACATGGGGTTTCACCTGAGGAGAGTCTAACCGAGGTGGAGGTTGAAAACTGGACCCCCTGTGGAGGATGTTGGGTAGGGTTGTCTTGTATCCTTCCTGGGCATCAAGGTACGATGCCAAGGGGAACTGTAGTGGTGTAGCTGAGAGGTGGAAGAGGACTTTGAAGACCCAGAATGCCGAGGCTCCTTGTACCTCACATAAGTAGGGGTGGAGGTCAAGTCCGTGTGGTCACCCGATGTCTGGTGATACCGTGATGACTCCTCTGGGTTGAAAGCCTTGGCATAGTCTCTGAGCAACACCAGGGATCTGGCTCATTCTCCTTTGTCTTGACGGTGTTTCAGATCTGAGGACTGAGGTTGCGGTGGGGTCAAAGACTTACCCTTCTCGTGGGGTTCTGACAGCTCTGTCGTACGCTTGTTGTGGTGCTCCTGATGGGTCTTTTGCTTCAACGCTTGACAGCACTCACAGTTGTCAACATCATGTTCGACACCCAAGCACCAGAGGCAGCTATGATGTGGATCCGAGATCAACATCACCTTCTGGCTCTTGCGGCACCACTTGAAGCCGTGAGCCAGGGTTGACATTTTCCTGACAGAAAATAGGCCCAAGAACGCAGAAGGAAAGTTCTCTTATGAGAAACACAAGGAAATTTCTAGCTCTCTTGTATCTGGAACATGGAAAAAAGAAACTGATGTCAGGGTGTCGTGCTGGTGCATATATACAACAGCGTGGCTGATGCCATCTCCTGATGCCTGAGGTCAATTGCATCCTGTTGTCAAGTGATGCCAACGTCGTGCACCAGCCTCCAACCCAGTAGAGGGGGCTCAGAAAAAACCTTTATTCTCCAACTGGGTCAAGTGTTTCATGATGAGAATTCTGGGCACCCACTATCCACTAGCACAGCTTAATTTCTAACACTGCTTGGACACAATTAAATACATAGCTAGTCCTACTGTGGCTTCCTGTATGTTTTACCTACCCTCCACCTCCCCTGAACGACTTCAAAATACGTAGGAAAACATGCAGGAGATCAGTAAACATGCCTTGCAGCTCATCTTACCAGCCATGTTGTCTCTACAGTACAAATATTTTGCAAGCAGATCTTAGCTTACAAACTCCAACACACATTTGCTTTCCACTTAACAAATAAGAATTTGCTGCTTTTTATAGGGCATCACCATTATGAATGAAAAGCATCGGCTTTATTCTGAATGGAAAAATTCATTTGTAGAACTACTTACCATAATTTAGATGGGTATTCAAGGCTCTCCCCAAAAAGTAAGGGTGCTGCTCTGAGACCAGGAAAGACTAAATGGCCTGATAAAAATAAAACGTTTAGAAAGAAGGGAGAAGGTCAAAATGCGGAACAGTCTCAGAGGAAAAACAGTTTTAAGTGATAGGAGACAAAATCAATCATACAGGGGCATGTACTGAATAAAGAATATTATTATTACTGTTATTATTATTAATTTCTTATCAAGTGCAACACATCTGTGGACCTCAGTGTGCCAAAATCAATAATGCAAACAAATCAGAACAACAAGAGGAAAAAAAGCATCAGTTACTTCAAAACTCAAGCAGCAGAAGAGATTGCACAGCCAGGTATCAAAGCGAAAGGTTTTAACAGCTGCCTTGAAAGTGTCAGAGTGAGGAATGCATCGCAAGCTGTGCGGCAGATATTTCCACAAACCTGGAGCGACATGATTGAACATGGTGCTACAGATCCGCTGTAATTTGAAATGTCTGGTATTGAGACGCCCAGAGTCATTGAAAGTTATCTTACTAGTTGTTATTTAAAATTATTTTGGAAGAAAATAAATGAAATTGCTTTTAACAATGGAGATTTGGAACTAATCGCAAATATTAGGGAACCTGTACAGTATTCCCATATTCATGCACTGATATTTCTGTGTCTATCAATTGGATTAATCAAGGGGTTTCCCTACACTTTTTTTCTAAAAGATAATTTGTATTCGTTTTAACAAAAAACAATACAATATCATATCCATAACATATACTATTTGCATCCTGCATATAAGAAGTGTGTACAACAATATTCCAAGCATGGTATTGAAAACATAATATTGTCATGTCACAACTAATTTGCATTATATGCATAAAGATACTTAGTTATTGATATCATAGTTGTCACTATTACACAATGATTAAATTTAACTCTGGCATTTAGGTGAGAACACCGCATGCCTGGGCTCAATGTACAGGTCACTGTATCGAAGGCCTTGATCGCATCCAGTGAGGCAATGGCATAGTTTCTGCCTCTGTTTCATCCAGGACATAGAACAAGCAGTGTAGGTTTGCCGTTCGATGCCCAGGCAGGAAACCATTTTGATCCGGGTGCACTAGGTGAGCAGCCACCATATTTAATCTCTTAGCCAGAATGGACCCAATATTTTGGTATCAATATACAGATGCAAAATATGCCCATACGATTCACACTGCAATGGGTCTCTCCATGGTTTGAGTAGAAGGACTATTAGTCTCTCACATTGTGTGCAGTAATTTGCCTTCTCTATACGCCTCATTGTACACATCTAGTAATCTAGGAGCTAAGGTTCCTTTATATTGTTTGTAGAATTCTGAGGCTAGGCCATCTAACCCAGGAGATCTGCCATAACTTCTGTTATTTCAAACAAAGAGATGGCAGCCTCTATAGAGGCCCTCTGGGCTGGTGTGAGAATGTTAAGATTAAGGGGTTTTAGCAACTCGATCATCTGGTCTTCAGCAGCCCCAACTGGCTGGGTATACACAGCCTGGAAGTACTCTGCAAAAGTTTGATTAATCTGCATCTGATCACCATGTATGTTTCCTACAGTATCCTGAATAGAGGTAATGGCTAGAGGTGTCTGGTCATTTTTAATCAACCAAGCTAGCAGACAGCCCACTTTGTCCATCTCGGTATGTGTGCTCAATACATGTTTAGACAGGTGTGCAGTGGTGTGCACATATTGTTCCTGCAAGGATTTAAGCATCTGTCGTGCTTCAGTGGTCAGAGGTACCACCATTTGGATTGCACAAATCAGTTCCTCTAGCCTGGTAAGTTCAGTTGTAGCTTTTTTATGGAGGGAAGCCAAAATCCCCAAACAATGCCCCCTGATAACCACTTTAAAGGCCTCCCAGACTACCCCTGAACTATCTACGGAGGCTATGTTAGTCTCAAAATATGATTGAATGGCCTTACGTAGTCCATCTTGAAACACCAAGTCTGTGAGTGCTTCTGGGTTATGGCACCACATGGGAATAGGAGGTCGAGTACGACCCACTGATAAAGTCAGTGATCTGACAGCAGGCAGTCGAGGATAGTACACTGCATGCAATGAAGCATAGTAGCATCCGAGACCAAAAAGTAATCCAGTCAAATGTGTATATTGGAGGATGCTGTATAGGGTCTTGTTAGGAATCCATTACCAACGCCCCCCAGGTTGCGCCCCCAAGCCCCAAAGACTCACGTCAGACTCCCACCTACACGTGGTCGGCTGCTCAGACACCCATGGTCTGTCCAGCAGCGCCTTAGCGTGCGCCCGAGACTGTGGTGAAGAATACACGCCGGTAGCCGGTTGCGGCACGGCGTGTCCTCGAACTACCAAGATGGCCGCCAGTTCTAGTCCCTCATTTGTGTTTGGTCTCTAGCTCTTCTTAGCCTATACTAAAATGGCCGCCCTCGTAACACTTGCAATACTAGTCCTTCTTTTGTGTTGACCGCCTCCCAGTGTCTCAATGCCGAACCGGACTTCCTTATAAGGAAGACGCCGGCGCCGGCAATACGCTTGCGAACAACAAGCGGACCTCGCGTGACTTGTGATTCCTGTGCTCCAGCGTTCCTGTGATTTTGCGATAAGTGACCCGGCCTGTCCATTTGACCATTCTCTGCCTCCTCCTGTGTTTAGTTGCTTGTACTCGTGTTTTGACCATTTGCCTGTTTACCGGATATTCTTTGTGGTGCCCTTCTGTGCTTCTGCTGCTCGGTTGTGTATTGACCCTTGCCTGCCTTACTGGATTGCTTTGTCTGCTCCCTGGTCTAGTTCTTGATTTCCTGGTTTGACCCTGTTTTGTCCTGACCTCTGGTATTGTCTAAAGCCCTCAGCTAGTACTTAGGGAAAGATAGTTTCCCAGAGTCCTGCACGCCAGAAGCACGCGTGTGTTAGAACGCGTTTTGCCATTCCTTCTGTAAAGCGTGCTGCCAGTCAACTTGGACTCTACATATCCTGCACCCGGTATAGAGCTATTAGGGGGTATCTAATTGGTGAGCGTGTGTTCTTGACTACAGTCTACAATTTCCATAAGTACTTGTATTCCCCACCTAATAGGCTCTCTCCCTAACCTTCTGTCTTTCAGGTGCAGCGCCACAAGGAAAGAACACCATTGGGCCTTGTGGGCCCCCTTTTTCATTCAGCTGCCTGTGTATGTATCATACATTCACAGCAGAGGGAAGAGCAAGGGAAGCCTCTGCTCGTCGCCGCGAAGAGAAGTGCTTGAAAGTCCAACAGATTGTTCGCAAGCCATCTTCTGCGGCGATGAGCGAGGTTAAACCCGATATAGTTGTAGAGTGGGGTCCTAAACTAGATGCGGAGTTTGCTCTAGTCCATCAGGCCCTAAGTAAAGTAGGGACTGATATTGGAGGGCTTATGCAGGGACAAAAAGATATAGTCACCAGAGTACAAGCATTAGAAACAGTGGACCCAGATGCAGGGGTTGCCACGGCTCCCATAGTTCCAGATATACCACCCCCTGTAGCGCCTGATAGACCTCATTTTACCCAGGTACTACCAAACCCCCCTATGCCTCAAAAATTCAAGGGAGACAGCAGAGAGTTTAAAAACTTTATGACCCAGTGTAAACTTCATTTTTTGAATAAGCCTGATGTATACCACTCTGATAGCAGCAAGGTACTCTTTGTTTTGATGAACCTAGAAGGGAATGCCTTGAAATGGGCTACTCCTTTCATTAACAGTGAAAATGTTATGTTACGTGATTATGTTGAATTCACCCGTCTTTTTTCGGATATGTTTGAATGTCAACAGGAGGAGGACATTCGCCAGAATGAACTCCTTGAATATAAACAAGGTAACAGGGAGACTCAGGAGTATGTCACGCATTTCCAAATGTTAGCCTCTACCACTGCTTGGCCTGATTCTGTCCTGATTAAGTTGTTTTATAAGGGACTACGGGAAGAAATCAAAGATATGTTAGCCAACATGGTCACATTACCCCGAAACCTTTCTGAATACATAACCCTGACCATACAAATTGACCAAAGATTACGGGAAAGGAGGAAGGAAAAGAGACGGGCTGAAGGATACCGTCCGTTACAAAGATACACCTCCCCTACACAGAGAGAGCCCGACACTAGCGAACCCATGCAGCTTGGGGGAGTTAGGGGCCCTCTCTCCATGAGAGAAAAAGAGAGAAGGCGAAGAGAGGGGTTATGCTTTTATTGCGGAGACCCTAGACACGCTATTTACCAGTGCCCTAGGATTTCGGGAAACGCCAACACCCGGTAGGTTTCCGAGGGGGTCCTCCGGGTGAAAGACAGACTAATCCTCCTCGCCTATTGGGTACCATTATGGGTGATGCCCCTTCAGCCCCACACTTATACCTGGATATTTCCATACACATACCAGGGAAAAGAATAGTGCATATGAAGGCCCTCTTGGATTGTGGAGCAAATGGTAATTATATGGACCATGCTTTCCAGAGACAGTACCAGATCCCTATACGGAAAAGGAACAAACCAGAACAGGCAATGACAGTGGATGATTCTATGTTAAAGTCGGGGCAAATAGAAGATAACACTGTTCCCCTAAATATAACTTTCCAAGGCGTGATGAAGGAAGAGCAATTTGATATCATACAGACACCTTCCTTCAAAGTGATACTGGGCATGCCTTGGCTTATAAAATGGAATCCTGCTATTAACTGGAGAGACAGAATAGTAAAGCTAGAGACCACAGATGCACGATATATAAACGCTGTCACAGACAGATACCCCGACCTGGTCACGGTATTTGATAAAAAAGAGGCAGATACCCTTCCCCCTCATAGGGAGTATGATTGCCGAATCGATCTTCTACCAAATACGAGTGTTCCCTATGGGCGTATCTATGCACTCTCCCCTAAGGAGGATGGCATCTTAAAGGAGTATATCAAAACAAATCTGGAAAAGGGGTTTATACGACCGTCCTCCTCCCCTGCTGGAGCCCCATTATTTTTTGTGTCCAAAAAGGATACAGATGAGTTAAGGCCGTGTATCGATTTCCGTCTCTTAAATCTAATAACAGTTAAGAACCGTTACCCCTTGCCACTAATACCAGTCCTCCTTGATCAGATACAAAATGCATCCATCTTTTCCAAGATTGACCTTCGTGGTGCCTATAATCTGGTTAGGATGAGAGAGGGGGACGAATGGAAGACTGCGTTTCGAACCGCACATGGGCATTACGAATATTTAGTCATGCCATTTGGCTTGTGTAATGCCCCTGCATGCTTTCAGTATTTTGTTAATGATGTGTTTCAAGACATTCTTAACACCTTTATGGTAATATACTTGGACGACATCTTAATCTTCTCTCAAAATGAAGACGATCATGTTAGACATGTGAGAATGGTGCTGGAGAAATTAATGCAAAACCGTCTTTACGCCAAGGAGTCCAAGTGCTTATTCTTCCAGCACCAAGTTCCATTCCTGGGGTTTCTGATTTCACACCAGGGCAGGGAAATGGATCCCGTCAAGATACAAGCCATAAAACATTGGGAAGCCCCACAAAACACAAAGGATGTTCAGAGGTTTCTAGGCTTCGCTAATTTTTATAGACAGTACATACATGCTTATTCTGAGATAGTCCTGCCCTTAACACGAGTACTAAAAAAGAAAGGATTCCTATGGGGAGACGAACAACAAGAGGCATTCGAAGCATTGAAACAAGAATTTACTAAGGCCCCGGTTCTAATCCACCCTGATTTCACCAAGCCCTTTATAGTGGAAGCAGATGCATCCTCCAATGCCATAGGCGCAGTCCTATCCCAGAAAAACATGCTACAAGAGATACATCCCGTAGCATACTACTCTAGAAAACTCAATCCCGCTGAAAGAAACTATACCATCTACGAGAGGGAGTTGTTGGCAATAAAAGAGGCCCTGAAACAGTGGAGGCATTATCTAGAGGGAACTGGGAATCCCATTACCGTTTACACTGATCATAAGAACCTGGAGTTCCTTAAGAACCTTACCTGCCAGAACGGTAGGCAAGCCCGTTGGTCATTGTTTTTCTCTAGATTTGACTATACTATTACGTATAAACCAGGGTCATGTAATGCGAGAGCGGATGCCCTTTCTAGATGTTTTTCTGAGGAAGAGAAAGAAGTAACACTCCCTACCCCCATACTAGCCCCCCAACGTATAATTGGTGCGACGGTGGCCGTATTGTCATCCTTTTTACAGGAAGTACGGGATAGTTATACATTGGAAGCAAAGACACGTTTCTTAAGTAATGGTACTATGTATAGGGAAATTGAAGGCCTCTTATTTCATGGTTCCAGACTATGGGTTCCTAACGTTTCCCAACAAACTGAATTGATGCAGTGGTGCCATGATTCTCCATTGGCGGGTCATCCTGGTCCTGTTAAAACTCTGGAGTTACTCTCTAGATACGTGTGGTGGGCAAAGATGAAAAAGACGGTGGATGAATATGTGCTATTGTGTCCTGTTTGTGCTAAGGCTAAAGCCAGTCATTTAATGCCACAAGGGCTCTTACAGCCCTTGAAAGTACCAGATGGACCTTGGAAGAATATTTCGATGGATTTCATCACTAATCTTCCATGCAGTAAAGGTCATTCAGTAGTTCTAGTGGTTACGGATCTCTTTACGAAAATGGCACATTTTATTGGTTTAACGGGCTTACCTACAGCAAAGATATTGGCCATGGTTTTTATTAGTTGTATTGTGAGATTACATGGAATACCTGATGTAATAGTAAGCGACAGAGGTTCTCAATTCATAGCCAAGTTTTGGAAGGAATTCAATGACCAATTGGGTACCAAGCTTGTGTTCTCTTCAGGATATCACCCCCAGACCGATGGTTCCACTGAAAGATGTAACCAAACGCTTGAACAATATTTACGAATCTTTTGTATGCAAGATGAAAGAAATTGGTTAACTGCTCTACCATTGGTAGAATTTCTCTATAATAACTCGTACCATTCGGCAGTTAAGACAACCCCCTTTTGTGCGTTAATGGGATATCACCCCAGATTTCTCCCTTCTAGATTTCCTAATGCCTCCCTAGTGCCCGAAGTTTCAGTATTCCTCAAATCCTTCTCGTCTAGGGTACGTGTTCTTACTTCTTTACTCTTGGCCTCCAAAGCTGCCATGAAAGATCAGGCAGACAAGCATAGAAGGGACGCACCTACTTTTCAACCTGGGGATCGAGTTTGGTTATCCACCAAAAACTTTCATTTTAGAGGGAATGCCTGCTCCAAGTTATTGCCTCGTTACATTGGGCCGTATGTAATTGATACTGTTTTGTCCCCTCTTGTCCTGAGACTGAAACTTCCCGTGTCCATGAAGTGCCATCCTGTGTTCCATGTCTCGCAAGTTAAGCTCTGTGCCCCCGATACTCGTCTCGACCCTAAGGTTTCGCAGCCTCAACCTGATACCCAAGGGGAATACCAGGTAGCCAAGATATTGGATTCTCGTCTTGTCCGGGGAAAGTTACAATACTTGATTGATTGGGTTGGTTACGGCCCAGAAGACAGGTCTTGGGAGCCGGTTGCCAATGTTCATGCCCCGCGCCTTCAAGCG
>JASANK011028125.1:0-13489 GCA_031753695.1 Desmognathus marmoratus | reverse complement strand
TCTTAGTGCAGAACAGAAACTTTTACAGCTGGAGACTAAATATGTACCTCCACTAATCTAACAGATCAAGATTATATGGCTACATGTGTATAAAAGTAATGCAAATGTTACAGTGAAATAAGTGTAAATGCGCCACTGTTTCTCTGCCAGTGACGTGTTTCATTGTGGGCCCCCAACAGTCATGACAACAGTGAGGCACGAGGCTGCAGCAAAGTAACTTCTAATATCCTTGTATTGCACCTTTGGGTGGATTTTATCCCTCATTCTGCCTGTCAAGGGGGCGAAGCCACCCTGGTGACAGTAATTTCTGGTTTGGTGTGAGAAATTATGGTAAGCTACAGGGATTCGTTTGAAAAATTTGAGGTCAGATTGACCCTGGACAAAACTGATATTGAGAGGGCGCAGACTTATCTACAGAAAGGTACATTTCAGAGAAAGGTTAGTGTGCAGTTGAAGAGCACTCCTACGATTATCCCCTGGTCGATATTTCAATCAACCCTGGCTATGACAAACCTCAGCACAAGGGAAGCTGGGAATAGCAATTGAAAACGGGAAAGGTATTCATAGGGAAGCTTGCGTTCACAGGGTTACTTTACACGCAGCAAAGCGCCCTATGATATTGAGAGAACACAAAATACTTTGAATAGGGAACCTAGGCTTATTATACAGGGTGATGTACAAAATGTCCTATGCTAGCCCATGGGCGTGTATTAACTTGATAATGCCTCGTGGTCCTCCAATAAAGGTTCACGGGAACAACACAGTGGACTGAACGGGTGTAGTTCTCATGTCCAGAATGGGAATGGTTTGCAGGGTACAAATGTGTTGCATTCTTAGCAGACATTGTACCATTTATAGGAAATAATGACTGGGTAATTAAGGAAAATGAGAATATTAAAACGGATGATGGTCATTATTTGCATATGTTTAATTGGAATTGTGCAGGCCTAAATTCCCCAGGAATTGAAGAAGAATGGGAATAAATCTTAGATGAAAATGACACTGTAATAGTTTTAGAGACCTGGCTGACCTCGGTGCCGGTTAGCAGTAATTTTATTATCCATGCACAGAATGCAACCCCGCCATTGAAGGGTCATGCCTCTGGCGGTCTGTTAATTTTGATTAAAGTTTTTTAAATTGGTCCATGGTTGAAAAATGCGGTATTCCCAATGAACTGATATGTATTAAATGTTACATGAATTCTAACATGATACCTAAATTTAATCATGCTCAAATCATAACCCCACAATATTAAATAATCTTAAATGAAGACGATTTATTTATTTATTTAAAGCATTTATATAGCGGTTCACGCTGTTGCATATGAACCGCTTACATTACAAAAAACCAATAACAAATTCTCCCCCCAAGAAACAATAAAAAGGAAAAAAAAAGGAAATTTGGTCTCCCCTTCCCCTGGCAGAATCAAGAGTCCCCTGGTGTTGATTTTTCTGGGGAGATAGGTCTCGGTGCTGATCACGTTAGCCTGCTTATTTTGGCTTGCCAAAAAGATGTGGTGGAGATTGTCCCTGCGACCTGGCGAAGGGGACCGTACCCCCTGGATGGGAAGGAGCCCCCCGACTGTAGGTGGCAGCTCCAAATTGATTTTAGGTGACACCATCGTCGGCGGGTGCCCTCCATTCGTTCCCAATGTTCGAATGGAATATTCACAACTGGCACTGCATAGTCTAAATATAATCTTGTAAATAACTGTCTTCAACAGATTTGTGAGTTTCATTCAAAATTTCCCTTGGATCTATTTATCATAGCTGAGGACTTCAATTTATGGAATTTAGATCCTAATTTGGATTGTGCTGCAATATTAAAATTAAATTCGATTTCACATCCACTTTTCACCATGATGTATACTAGTAAACGGCTGACTCATTGGGGTCCTAAGATCTTGGCAGGTCTATCTGAAATTGGTTTGTGTGCCCTTAATGGTCCATTTCCATCAGACAGTCCTGCTGCAGTTACATTTATGCGTGGTAAACAAACTTCGATCGTAGATTACCTTTTGTAGGTGTTGCGGCATGATCTACATTCACAAATTTTGTGATAGTAACTGCTGGGAACACTGATCACGCCCAATTAAGGGTAAAAATTGCCCCAGCAGGGAACACACCATTGCACATGGGTAACTATACTCAGGTAGAAATCAAGAAGAAGAATATAATATGTTGGAATATTTGTAACAATGAACATGTTGATGCTCAGTGGTAATTAGGACTATTCCATCAATCCTTGTATGTGGGAAAGGAGTTGTTATTGTATAAAGATTTCATTGAAGACCAATATCGTCTACTTCTAGGACAGGGAAGAGACAACAAATCTGTCTATGGTTTGATATTGAGTGCAGGTATGACAAAAGAGAATTATTTTAAAAAATGCAGGGAATTTAGGAATGTGTCTCCTTATCCCAGTAATAAAATCAAACTTGCAAGGAAAAAATACACTGACTTATTAAGAACTAAGAAATATTGGCACACTAGAAATAGGTGGGAACAATTAAGTACTACACTTGGGAAAAGTGATACTAAGACATTCTGGAGTCTAGTAGCCCAAGGGTTTAAATCAGAAGACTGTGCAGTGCTAGTTGTGAATATTCCATTGAAGTCTTGGCTGGACTATCTTGTAACGCACTTTGATGGCAAGTTAATGTCTGATGACTGTATAGCATGTGTCAAACCTTTTGTAGCACAGGACTATTTTGCTACTGATCTAACTCAGGAAGATTGTCTTAAAAGCTATAATATCCTTAAATACATCAAGAGCAGGTAACCCTGATGGTTTACTTACTATGGTTTTCACTATGGATCATGAGCTCTGGGCAAGGCTGCTTATTCCGATATTTAAGCAAGTTTTCTCCAATAGGGTGGTGCCTACATCATGCAAGGGCTCTGTAATCTGCTGTATCTTCAAAAAAAGCGATATATCTGTACCAGCCTCCTATCTACTCATTCTGATCCAGGATTGGGCTGCTTAAATATTCTGCAAACTCCTCATAACGCACCTGCAGACTCGGGTAGACGCCAATAAGATTTTGGATATCACAAAAGGTAGTTTTAATGCAAATATATCAAGAATGGACTTGTGCTTCTCTTTGAACCACATGGCCAAAAATTATCTTATTTCAGGGGCAGCTTCTTTGTCTGCTTTGTAGACTTTAAGGCTGGCTTCGACCATGTTGACCAGGGCCACCTATGGTGTAAACTTAAGAATTATGGCATTGATGCAGGTCTGCTGAAGTTGATTTGTGAGTTAAACGATGATTTTTGGGTGAAGGTATGATATAGTTCTAACGGGGATTTATCTACTGATATCACTATGTCCAGAAAGGGACAAACAAGGATGTGTTTTTGCCCCCCTGTTATTTCATTTGTACCTAGCAGATTTACCAGCCTTTTTGGGAACAGTGTGTAGTTTTCCCCCATGGTTGGTGGGGATAGGGATAAATATTATTTCGTATGCTGATGACATTGTAATTATGGATAGAACACCTGTCAGACTGCAATGAAAATTAACTAAATTGAATGATTATTGTGCTCTGAATAAATTACTCACAAACTATGACAAAACTCAAATACTCCAATTTGGTAAGAAGAAGGTTTGATTCTCTTGGCTTATGGGTTCCCATGAATTGACTGTTGTTAAGACGTATGCTTATCTGGGAGTGATATTTGCCAATACACCTTCATGGACTAATGCTATTAACTCGTCCATATTTAAAGGTCGGGCAATGTCATCTGGTCTATGTTGTTTCAACAAATTGTTTGGTGGAAATGACTTAGACACACTATTAAGGGTTTACAATCTGAAATTACTACAAAAAGTTCTTTATTGTGCTGAAATTTGGGGTCCCAGTGCAAGGGAGGACTTGCACCGGTTTGAAGGTATTATGTTGCGTCTCTGCTTGTCTTTGCCCATGAATTTCCCATGTACTGCTATAAGGCTAGAATTAGATCTGATGGGGTCAGAATTTAAGGTTTTACTTTGTTTAGTCTGCTTTTTTAGGAACTTACATTATTCCTCATTAACCTGGTAGCTAATTTGTGCTACCAAGATATGTGGGAATCCTTGCGATCTGACAGGGTTCGTCTTAATGCCATTCTGCTGTCAGAATTATTGCTACCATATAACATCACTGATGAATATTTAGATCACAATTTATCTGATGTCATAGCAAAAATGATCTGTCATACTAGATTAACTGACTACTCTTGGGTATAGGGTATAGAGTGTGCCAAGAAGCTAACAATATTGGAAAACTTAATCCAAATGCCTGACTGGACTCAGTTTTTGTTGTCCTCGGGATGGTGGGGTGGCTATGGGTGCTGCTTCTGCCCTTTCCTGCAGTAGATGGGTGTTCTGAGAAGTCTGCTCATGCAAAGCATCCTTAGATCCTTGCAGCCACTTGATAATATCAGCCATAATGGCTGGAGTTAAATGGCCTTCAGGTGTCACTGCTGTTGAGAGAGAGAAACAAGGTTAGCTAGAACCAACAGAACTGTTTGCACAAAACTGCAAAGTTTCAAAGGGAAAAATAAAGCAAGTACATGAATGTAGCCCACGCTACATGCTACCTTAACATAACACAACCTGCAGGAGTGCAAGACTTGCCCATTGCTGCTGAAGTACAATTGTGTTGTGGCAGGGGTGCAGCACCCTAATTTCTACCTTCTCACTATTACAATCAATTTAACTCTTTAGTGTTTTCTCAAAATCAAGCCCCCATCTACAGAATGTTTGCATAATGTACCTATCTTAGCTGTCACTGTGCTGCTGACATCATTCAGCACGCTTTCCTTGACCACTGTGTGCACCGTGGAAATTTCTGCCACCAGTCATAGGCTAGGGCTAGTTCTTCCTGGCACAGGTATTTTGGCTGCAAGGGATAGGCAGAAAGTGGATCAGCTGGGTCAAACAAACCCAATTGCACACAATGGCAAGGTACACACCAGAGGGAAGTACATGCGTGTGGCCGCCTCTACTTGCTACCTTAACTTGTAGCAAAACATAACATAACATAACTTGCAGGAAAGCAAGACTTGCTTTCCTGCTCCACACCACCATACCCCCACAAACAGCCCCCACGCCCCATCTCAACCCAGCACAATGATACAGTATGTACCTATCACAGATGTCCCTATGCTGCAGATGTCATTCACCTCACTTTTTTTGGCCACTGTCTGTGCCCAGAAAATGTCTGCCAGCACTTGTCGGCTAGGGCTGGCAGTTCTTTGTGCCTCAGGTGTTATGACTGCAAAAAGATAAGTAGAAAGTGGGTCAGGTTAAGTCTATGAACCCTTTACACAAAACCGCAAAGTAGAGTACAGAAACCAAGTCTAAAGGAGCCTTTGTACACACCCCACAGTACAGAACCACAAAGTAGAAATACAGCTAGAAATACAGCTACACTAGCAAGACTCAGAAGGCATCATGACTATGTCTGTAGCCTGCTATATGTGCTACCATAACATAACATAACAACATAACCTGCAAGAAAGCAAAACTTGCTAGAACACAAACACTCCCCACACCCTGTTGCAGCCCAGCATTCTGTACCTATCTCAGGTATCCTGACGCTGCAAACGCCGTTCACCATACTTTCCCCAAGCACAGGGAACCCAGGAGACAGTTTTCTCCATGGCTTTAGCAGCTCTCCTCCTTGCCAGTGCATCCCTGAGTTTGGGGTTCAGAGCTGAAGGGGGAATAAAGAATAGTCAGGAGTCTGTGGATTTGGCCCATGTGTGCATGCATGTGTGTGCTTATGCAAAGTGCAATACAGTTACATGTGAAATTGAAGTTAACTCTGTTCTTGGCTTTTGGTACTCTTTTGCCTTCTACTGGGGTTGTGCTGAATGTAGGTTTTCTTTTTTTGGCTATTTTACTTGTCTTCTCAGAGCCGTGGTGGGCCTTGGCCTCTTGCTATATGGCTTGGTATAGCTAGTCTAATGTCCAATTCTTTGGGGGCATGGTACTGTCTCTATAGAAGGTACAAACCTGGGTAGGTGCCAGCATAGATGAAATGGGTAGCAAAAAAACCAGAAATTCTCCCAATACTGTGCAATCATTTGTGTCATGGCATGCTTGGCATATGTAGCCTGCCAGAAGTTGGTGTGCTGCTGTGGGTGTCATCCATGCATGGCGCCCCCATGGAAGGGTTTTGTTTGGCTGATCAGAAAGTATGGGTAGGTATAGTAGCTACAATCTAGCTACTCATTGACACTGATGTCCTACCGAGGGCAAGATGACCGCCGTGTCGGGTCGGTGGTGAGAGGGCTCTTCACGCTGGCTGCAGGAGAAGCTTACTGATTACCTAATACTTCTCTCCAGTGCACCCTTTTCTTGGATTCAACAAGGTTCTCTGCTCCCTAGATGCGTAGGGGTCGCCCTACTCGTTCTGCAGTGCGACCCCCACAACCCAATCCAACTACCTGGCGGGGTATGGGCAAACGCAAGAAATCAGCCTCCTCCAAGGCATTTGACAAGTTGAGCGCTATTTCTTTGGTGGAGATGGAGGGGGCCCTGTCTACTGTGGGTCTGCAGCCGCAGGCTTCACTGGAAGGTGAATCTAACCTCGGTCCAGAGCCTCTGGTGGATCTGTAACCTGGATATCCACCAAATTCAGCCATACCTGAGAGCACCACTACACCTTCTTTGGAAACCTTGGGTGTGCCACCTAAGAGCAGCGAGATCCCAGCTTCAAATACTGTGCCTGGCCTTGGGGTGCCCTTGCCTCCTATAACGTCACCTACTTCAACCCACAAGTCCCCAAGGCACTTGTGGAAGTGGTACCTGCAGGGGCCTAGGGAGCCGCTCCTCCTGGGGGCCTCGTGCATGGCTCCGATGTGGCTCTGGAGCCTCGCCGGGGCAGCTTCCCGGAGTGGTGGAGCTTGATTGCAGCTGGCAGTGTCCAGCGCTCCTTTCCTCTCCCCACACTTTCCTGCGCCGGGCGGGCTGCCGCCTTGGCGCAGGAAAGTGGACCATCTGGTACAGCGCTGGTCGCCTCCATAGCAGGTGGTTCCTTATTCAGCGCTAGCTCCTCCTCTGGGGGCAGGCCTCCCAGACTCTCCCCTAACTTCAGTGGCTCCTCCCCCACAGCAGCTACTGTCGGCTTCTACATTGTCTCTCGTACAGCCACCCCCAGAGGGGGCTCTGAGTGCCTCCCTTGTGTGCTTGCCTTCCTCAGAGCAGATAGGAGTAGGAAATAACTCTTTGGCTTCAGTGCACACCAACCCAGGGCTAGAAGGGGACACATGCTCAATACTTGCTGCAATTACTTCAATGGAGCACAGAATAACATCTGTTTTTGACAAGAAACTAGAGGAGCAACTGACATCCATCAAATCAGAGTTTCACAGATTCTCTCAGCATTTCTCCACTGGGATAGATGTCTTAAACCAAAAGATTACTTCCCAAGACATTCGGCTTCTGCAAGTGGAAACTATCCAATTTGAGCACGCCTCCAAAATCGATCTAATAGATCTTCAATTTGAACGTTTGGAAAATCACTGTCGGATTAACAACCTAAAACTAATGGGTATACCGGAGCTAGCCGAGGGAGGAGCTTTGGATCTCACTGCCTTCGTTTCTAAACTCTTTAAGGATTCCTTGGTTGCCAAAGACTTAGCTCAGGAAGCCGTGTTGGATATTCAGAGGGCCCACAGATCACAGAGGCAGCGAGACTCCAAAACGGAGTCTCCCCACCCAATTATAGTCAATTTTCGATCCTATACTGTGAAGGAGCAGATTCTGGCTGCGGCCAGAGCTAGGGTTAACATCGAGACTCCTAACTTTAAATATTTTATCTTGCCACACGAAGGCCCTCTAGCCTCTAAGCGTAGATGGGAATTAAAAAAATGTATCCCTCTTTTTAAAGCTGCTGGGGCTGAGGCATGGCTTCAGAAATCTTTGCGCTTAAAAGTAAAATGGTCAGGGGGTGAGTCTACCATACAGCTGCCCAAAGAGGCTCATATGCTTTTGAACAAGCTATCTTCAGGGGCACCTGGGGAATGAACTGTAGTATGCTTTGAGCTGCGTTATTCGACTTTGTAAAAAATGAGTACTCGCTGTTTTGTATCATTGAAATGATCTGATTAACAAAAACTCACCATTTGTCCTGCCGCCATAGTGGGTCATCTTCTCCGACCCTGATCTCAGAGTACATAACTGGGCAACCCAACTAGAGCGTCTCAAAATGCTTTTTACTCAGGATCCTAATGGATATCAGTTCATACATCCTCTCTACCTTCACAACAGGTGTAAGTTTGCAGATTGCTGTTATTTCAAGCAGGTAAGGCTCAAGACGCTAAAAGCATATTTGGCAAATTGGTCCGAAATTACAAAATGGTGCTCTGTTCCCAAGTATCATGCTGCTTCCCGACTGTGGGATTGCTCAATATTTGACTCTGCTTTTAAGAATACCGCAGCTTTAGTTTGGGAGCAGGCTAACATTTGCTCTCTAGATGATCTCTTCTTAGATAACCACCTTATGTCCTTTGCCAAACTAGGCGTGAAATTTCTTATACCCAATAATACCTTCTTCAAATACCTGCAGATACGTAACTTTCATCTTATGAATGATATTGTTAACATGCCTTAGAATGCCTTTGTGGACCATCTCTTTTTTCACAAAAGAGTTGGTAGGATGTATTCGAACTCACTACAATACTCTCATTAGCTACTGCATTAATGATGAACCTCAAATCTGTGCAAAATGGGCCACCATGTTTCAAGGATCTTTGCCCCCGGACTTGGTCCGCAGGTCAATGATATATGCAAAGTCTGTCTTGATGAGCAATCGTCTAAGAGCACAGCACCACAAAATGATATACATGCTTTACTACACTCCGGAGCGGATAAACGAATGGGCCCCGGCTCACCAAGCTGCATGTCCCAGGTGTGGTCTTATGGATGCTGGTATTTTCCATATGTTCATTGACTGCCCTGGTCCAGCCACCTTCTGGAAAGCAACTGTTGAATTTCTTACTGAAAAATTCGAACCTAACTTGAATCTCACTCCCCAAGCCATAATCTTTGGTATTCAGTCTAACCTGCTTTTTCTGTCTCCTTCAATTTTTATTGCCTGTGTTATTGCTCGTCTTGCAATTGCCAAAAAATGGCGCAATTCTGAGTCCCCACTGTTTTCCCTGTGGGTCAAAGACTTTCTGGACTATCAGCAACAGGAAAAAAATATCGACATTAACAGAGATAATGTTTCTAAGTATTATGCTAAGTGGGGCCTCCACTCTGATTTTGATTAACTTGTCTTTTTCACCTTCACCCTTCCTTCTTTGTACAGTTTTGATGTTTTCCTGTTTTCAGTTTTTGCTTCTGTTTTATCTGTATTTTCTGTTCACCTGTTTTGCCATTAATAATTTTTAAAAAAGACACTGATGTCCTACTGTTGAATTTTGCTTCCATTTGCTCTTTTGTATACTCTATTGTGAAGACAGTCCTCTGGTATGTGTGTGGTTTTTATTTTTTTTTGCCAGCTAGGGACCAAATGGACCCCTAGGCTGGGCATGTGAGTGAGTAGCATAGGGTTTAGGGTGTTCCCTAGGGTGCCCCTAGTTGCTGCTAGGGTCCAGAGTGACCCCTAGCCAGCATGGTAAGGTGGGGAGGGCCACTGGGTGGGCCCCTCTGTGTCCTTAGGAGCCTGGAAATCTCTGCCCTTGGCTCAGCTAGTGAGCCTAGGGGGCACCCTCCTGCACCCCCATCCCTTGCGTGACCTTTCCTGACTAGGATTAGATCAGGGTGTGAATGGGAGCACTTTCTACAGCTAACCGCATGAGAAAAAGCTCCGGTGAATGTGTTCAACCATGGCAACCGGCCCATGTTAGCCTATGGGTGGTTTTGGCGCGCTCGCGATCACTGTTGACCACGAATGCCCAACATTAGTTTTCTGCCACGGTTACTTCATAACGCCGTTATGATTTAACTATGGTCACGTGGAAAAGTGCGTCCGGTCTCCCTGGATGGGTTGACACGGAACCAATGCATGATTCTGTGTCTGGGGGCTCCTCTGAGTGTGTCCCCCTTTCTAGAAGTTGCCACAAGGCCTCCTTCTAAAAATGGGTCCACACTGCAGCAGTGAGTCAGAGGTTGCTAAACCGGTTACCCAGGACTGGGAACATGTGTTTGCAACCCCCCCTTTAGGTTTTGCCACTGTCCTAGAGCAGCCACAAGGCCTGCTCTTTGATAGCTATTCTTCCTGGTGGGGGAAGTTTGGTGCGCAAAGTCCTGTGCTCCACTGGGTGGGTTTCACACCCAGCTGGAAGGGTAGGGGGTTTCTGTAGAAACTAATCGTCCCCTTTCTTCTTCTGTGAGGCTCCCTCCCAGCATCCTGCGGTGTCTGGAATGTAGCCTACTCCCAGCTCCTTTTGACCTAGCAGTCAAAGGAGTGTTGGGAGCGTCTTTTGTGTGGAGCTCCCAGGTGGGTATTACACTATCCTGGGACCTCCCTTTTCAAGGCTGGCAGTAGACTCCAGGTCTACTGACCCAGAGCCTACCATCTGAGGGTGAAACACCCCTCTGCTGGGGAGCTCTGGTGGGCCACCCCAGCTCTGGTTTCCCACCAAAGCTGGGGGGTATTTTAGGGTGGAATTAGGCTCACTTTGTCTCTCGATTCTGATCACAACTGCTTGTTGGAACTGCACTCTGGGTGACACATGGCTGTGTGGTCACCACAGAGGAACCTATACAGAGAGGGACAGGCTGAGAGGCGCCTGGTCCCTTGCGTCTAAGCCGCACTATTCAATTCAATTCAATTCAACAACTTGTTTTACGTGCTCATCGCCCGGAGGCCTCAGAACACACCAGCGGCAAAGTACAAAATCAGAAGTATATTCACAACAGTGACGTAAGCAGGGTCATAACAAGGGAACAAATATTCAGTAAAATAAATTAAGTGACTCGGTCAAACAGAAAGGTCTTAACGCCTTTTTTGAAAGTTACCAGGTCTTTACTATTCCTCAGGTCTATTGGAAGAGTATTCCAACAATTAGCAGCCTGTGCAGGAAAAGAACGTCCACCAAAGGTGGCCAGCCTAAATTTGGGAGGCAATATTCTGACAGAGTGAGATGATCGCAGTTCTCTACCAGGATTGTGAATTTTTACACAATTGGCTAGATATTCCGGGGCTGAGTTATGCAAGCATTTATAGCTGAGACTGCAGATCTTGTGAGTGATCCTCTGCTCGACAGGTAGCCAGTGAAGCTCTTTCCTTGATTTTGAAATGTGCTCGCAACGGGCGACTCCTGCAACGGCCCGGACGGCCTCATTTTGCACTACCTGGAGGATTTTCAAGGTTTTCTTGTCTGAGCCAGCCAACAGTCCATTACAATAATCTATCCTTGAGTTTACAAGGGCACCTGCTACCGTCCTTAAATTATCCTTTGATAAGTAAGCCTTTAACTGCCTAATCAGCTTGATAACGTAGGTACATGAGGATCTGACCTTCTGCACATGAGGACCCATAGTCAGATTAGAGTCTAAATGGACCCCAAGTGTTTTTACCACGTTAGCAGAATGGATAACACATCCATTGATCTCAAAGGCAGCATATTCTACCGAAAGTGATTTTAACATCTGTCTTGTACCCAGGACAAGAATCTCCGTTTTATCGGAGTTGAGTACCAGTTTGTTCTGAGCCATCCAATTTTCAATTCAGCGACTGTACAGGGATTTCTGCGGCAGGATGACTCACAAGGTAATCTACAGTACTACGGTCTCACCATCCAAGCACTGTGAACAGGGGTACTGTAGCACCGCAGTGGCCACTTCACTGGAAGTCTGCCAATTACAGGTGTCAGCGGACAAGCACAGCTATAGAGCCAATGCACAGGCAGGCAAAAATACTTCACTAAGTGCCCGCTGTCCCTCTGGGGCAGCAGACATGCACCACAAAATACCATGGGTGGGCAGGTTGGCACCTCAGCATACATTGTCCCCATGTGCTAAGCACATGCCCTCTTGCAGGTCACTCATTACATGCCCTCAAGAGGTAGTGAGAATATGGGACCACAGGGCCTGTAATCTGTTGGTGCACCGCTATGTCGGCCTAGCCCCATGTTCATCCACTTCCTGGGCCATCCTGCAGCAGACCGCTGGGCCACTCATCAACTTTCTGCCGCTGGTGGTGCAAACTGTACATCAGCGAACTGACCTTATAAGGTGGTAAGCTATTCAATGATGGAGTGCGGCTGACCCATACGGTTTGCAGCACTCTAAGGAGCCTCAGAGAACTGACCTTTATGTTACCTCTTATGCTTTGTCCCCTTTTACTTGAATATTGTAGAAGATGTGGATATCTGACCGATACCGCTTTGGGCAGAATGGAGAAAGGTCGCTAGAAACAGTGTTCCTTAATACTATATGTGAAAATGTGTGTTCTGTACTGTCATGGATTAAACTAATATATTTGAAATATCCTCTCATGTAGGTCTACTCAACATTGACAAGAGGACCACACTAACTAGCAGAAAGGGCCAGAATATGCCTATCCCCCATTGTTCTCTTTTCTCTCTGTTACCATCTGTTTGCCTGGGAAGCAGTAGTTCCCCCACTGCCATTTTATATTACTCCAGATACCGTATGACCGAGGCTGTAAAATCTGATGTGACAGACTATTACTGTCGAAAGACTCCGACTAACCCCTTCGTCGAGCGTTTGGCAACCTTAGACTTTCATCTACTGCTCTCTTTGCATGACTGCTGACAGCCCGCCCATTAATTGTGCAGATCCATCCCTCCCAGCCAAGCCCTGCTTCCATCCCCGCCCAGCCCCCCGAGCATACATCACCACGAGTGGAATAAATATTTTAAAGCGCCATTTGCGGAGGCAGCGCAATCAATTCACTAGTAAAATAGTTTTTAGACAAGCGACATTTGGGGAAGCAATAAAAGTCCGATGCAATGTGAAGTAAATAAATAATTAAACATGCACCCTTTGCTACAGCAACACCGATCCAAGGCTACTCATTAAATAAATAATCCAAGCCACGAGTGAGAGGAATGACTAGGCAAGTGCCGTTTCCGAAAACAGCGCAATCCAGGCCACGAGTGGAGTAGATATTTAAACAAACGCCAATTGCGTAAGCAGTGCAATCAATTCACCAGTAAAATATTATTAAACAAGCGCCATTTGGGAAGACAATAAGAGACCGATGCCACAAGTGAAATAAGTAAATTACACAGGCGCCATTTGCTAAAGCAACGCAAATCCAAGACCCCTTAGTTAAATAAGTAATTAAACAAGCGCTATTTGCGAGTGCACCACAAATGAGATACAATGAGTGAAATCACATTTATAGGCAGCCGTTAGCAATACAAACTTTTGTGAAGCCCGCCTGGTCCTATCCTCCGTCCCCCTCTTCCTACTCTCTGTCCTCTGCCCCAGCCCGAAACCACCCTCGCCCCTTCCGCCCCTCCTCCCCCCACCCTCCCAGCCAATCCCTGCTTCCATCCCTGCCCAGCCCCCCGAGCAT
>JASANK011017063.1:0-13543 GCA_031753695.1 Desmognathus marmoratus | reverse complement strand
GTCCAAATTCATCAACTCCTCCTTCAGCTCAGGAACTGTACCATGCTCAATTTAGCAGGCGTGGATCACACCTTTGTTAAAAATGCCATCCTTGGATCCATCGGTGCCAGCGGCTGAGTGCGGTAGAGTGTACCGCTCCCGTCTCTGGCCGTCTCTACACTGGAAGACAGTCTACTTCATCTGCTGACTGCTGGACATTTACCATCTAAGTCACAACTGCTGACTGTTGGCTATTCAACATCTAAGCCATATCGGCGTACGTGCCTGCTGCCTACTGGTCCCAGAAGACCGCTGTGCTGAGAAGCAGACTCCAGCTCCTGTGGAGTTCGTGCCAGGACTTACCTCCCTCACTCGCTATCAAATAAAACAACAGGACATCAAACAAGCGGTACGCGTGCGGTGAGCAGCGGCTGAGTGCGGTAGAGTGTACTGCTCCCGTCCCTGGCCGTCTCTACACTGGAAGACAGTCTACTTCATCTGCTGACTGCTGGACACTTACCATCTAAGTCACAACTGCCGACTGTTGGCTATTCAACATCTAAGCCATATCGGCGTGCGTGCCTGCTGCCTACTGGTCCCAGAAGACCGCTGTGCTGAGAAGCAGACTCCAGCTTCTGTGGAGTTCGTGCCAGGACTTACCTCACTCGCTATCAAATAAAACAACAGGACATCAAACAAGCGGTGAGCGTGCGGTGAGCAGCGGCTGAGTGCGGTAGAGTGTACTGCTCCCGTCTCTGGCCGTCTCCGGCTGTCGCTGGCTATTAAGGTACTAACTCTATTTTTATTTTTTATTTTTTGCTGCCATTGCACGACGGTCCACTTTTTGCCTATCCGTCTTGCTCAATCTCTTGCCAACACATTGGCACTGTAGACAATACTATTTTTTGTTCTTGTTTTGTTACCGCCCCCTATATTCAGGCAAGCGCGGTTTTTCCCCATTATTTTGTTGCCGCCCCCTTTCTTGAGGCAAGCGCGGCTTGGGGTAAAATTTTAACTTAAGCGACAACAAAATGCCAGTAACTCGTCAAAAAACCAAACTAGCTCCTTCCTCTTCCAGCACACCTACCTCTTCTCAGCCTTTAATCTCAGCGTATGCAGTTTTATCGACTGGTGGTGATCCAACTTCTCATCCTGATCCTGCCTCTAATCATGACACGCCAGCTCATGGTGCGGTGTTCCCTTTGAAAACGCCTACTGATAATGCTGCAATCACCAACTTACTTCCATTACTCCAGCTGAGTCCTCGGAGTTCTTCTCTTCAAGCCACTTCCTCAGACTCTATAACAAAGCAGCTATCTACATCTGCTGAGGTGATACCCCCATTACTGGGTGTGACTCAAAAAACAGTTCACCATACTACATTGTCGTCTATGGTTGACTTATCCATTGGATCAATGGATGAAATTTTAGATCAGTCCATTATTGAAGTACCTCCTCATTCTTCCCCGACTTCTTCTCCATCTAAAGCAATTATTATACCTAATTCTTTGCCAGAAGGTGAATCTCGCCCTCCCTCAGTCATTGATACACGGCATCTGGAGGTTATTGAACGCATGGCGAAAGCCCTGAACACAATGACTAATGTAATTGCAGCTCAGAAATGTTCTATTGATTGTTTGAACAAGAAAGTTAAGGACTATCAAGTAATCAACAGCAAAAATTTTGCCCAGGTTAGGGCTGGCATAGCTGCTTCCGATAAAATAGCGACAGAAACAGGGAAGAAAGCAGATGCCATTATTGTGGCCCAGAAAATTGACCATGGTACCATCATTCAAACCCTCAAGGAAACCCAAAAACTGCACTGTTTTATATCAAAAGTGGAATCTAAAATGAACAACATATTGATGTCATCTACCGCTGAGAATCAACTCTCATCTCAGATATCTAAGCCTGTATTAAAATCCACTATCCAAGCACTGATTCCTTCCACTTCCTCTACCTGCTCCGCTATGCCTGTCCATGCCTCTAGTACTACAGTACCTCATTCAATTCTCAACCCTTCGGCCAAATCCTTTGCTCCAAACTCTACGTCGGAGTCACGTGATGGTGGCGAGCTGAGCGGTCGTGTGGTGTGCGGCTCCCGCTCCAGCGAATACTTGGCCGAGTAGTTTTACCCCTTCTACTTGGCAAAAAATAAGAAATAACACAGCTAAGAAGCAGGGGAAGATGGCAGCGAAGGACAAAAAACAAAGGAAAGTTTCAGAATTTACGGCTGTGACTGAAAAACCAACGGCACCGGGCAGAGGCAGCAGCGCGGGTGACAGGAGCGGGGACGGCGGCGCCAGTATCCCCGAACTGAAGGAGGTGCTGCGGGAACTGCAGGCGATGCGCACTGACCTCTCGACTCAGATGGGCTCTTTGGCTGTCAAGATGGACATAATTCAGACTAGGATGGACGCTGCCTTGGAAAGGATCTCGGAAGCTGAACAACGCATAGCCGGGGCTGAGACCCGCATCGAGGAGGTCGCCCCGGTGGTGGAGGCGCACACGGCTGAGCTCCGCCGTCTGTCGGCACAGATTGAAGACCAGGAGTCTAGGAATAGACGCTCAAACGTGCGTATATTAGGGTTACCGGAGGCGGCAGTGGGGCACCCCATGGAAAAAACACTTGAGGACCTTATTCCACGCATGCTGCCGGGGGTCGCCCTGTCAAAGTTTTTTGTCATAGAGCGGGCTCATCGCACGCTGGGGGGCCGCCCGGCGCCTGGCCAGCCGCCAAGGGCGATAATAATGAAAATATTGAATTATCGCGACAGAGACGAGATTTTGAGAGCAGCGAGGCGGATTGGAGACGTGCGCTGGGACAACAACAGAGTAAGTTTTTACCCTGATCTCACTGTCGCAACCCAGAAGGCAAGGAAAGCTTTTGAATCCGTGAAAAAAGCGCTACGTGAAAGAAATATTCCCTATGCAATGCTCCATCCGGCTAAACTGAGAGTGGTGGTGAGAGGTAGAACACAGTTCTACACAGACCCTCGGCGTGCGTGGGCTGAGATTGAATCCTTGCCAGTGCGGGCGAGATCGCCGCCGCCACAACCTGAAGACGCTGAGGCCCCCCGGAGTGACTAATTGTGTGTAATGCTGATGGACAAACCCTGCTGGGGTGGAGAGGTGCGTGTTTTTCGTTTTCATTTTTCTGTGTACATGTCAACCAACGGCAAGATGTCTTTTGGACGCTGAGTAATGGCGCCGCTCGGGTGTTTGACTGGTGACATCCTTGATGATGAATGGCGGGCCGCCAAAAATGCTAATTATCGCAACGGCCCGGAATGCGCTGTGAGACTTATGCGCCGCCTTGTGGCGTGGATTGACTAATGCGGGAAAGGCGACAACCATCTGGCAACTGCAAGTGACTATGTGAACTGCAGCCGGACAGTCCCTGCTAGAGACGAGGGGTGCGTGCATTCACTTCTCTGTATTTATGTTGGCCAGCAGCAGGATGTCGCTTAAACACTGAGTGCTGGCGCCGCCCGGGTGCTTGGCTAATAATGACGGAGATGACACCCCTGATGATGAATGGCGAGCCGCCAAAAATGCTAATTGCCTCAATGGCCCGGAAAAGCGCTGGGAGACTTATGCGCCGCCTTGTGGCGTGGGCAGACTAATGCGGGAAAGGCAACAAGCATCTGGCAACGGCAAGTGACCATGTAAACTACAGCTGGACAAACCCTGCTAGGACCGAGGGGTGCGTGCATTCACTTCTCTGTACTTGTGTTAACCAATGGCAAGATGTCGCTTGGACACTGAGTAATGGCGCTGCTCGGGTGCTTGGCTATTAATGACGGAGATGACATCCTTGAAGATGAATGGCGGGCCGCCAAATATGCTAATAGAAGCAATGGCCCGGAATGCGCTAAGGGACATGTGTGCCACCTTGTGGCATGAGCAGACTAATGCGGGAAGAACGTCAATCATCTGACGGTCGCAAGTGCAGGAAGACAGTCAGTGATGCGGAGCGAGTCTCGCTGATCTAGAAACAGATACTGATACGAGTTCACTGGTTGTTGCATATAACTTGTTCTTAGACTTTTTGTTTTAAAATGTGTTAATATACAGGATATGCTGGAGTGGAATAGACGCAGTGGTCCGCTTGTGGTTCGCTGCGCGGGACGTGCTCTAATGTGGAGGAGGTGTGTTGTTTGGGATGGGAATTGTGCTGAGGTCGATTGGGGACTTGAGCGGGGTGGGGGGTGGGAACATGTGGAAGTTGTTTTTGTATTTGTTGTTGAAGCTGGAAATGATCTTTACAAAGCCGTTAATGGAAACTGGTTACAGATAATACAAGGTATGATAGGCAGAGGGGACACTTCAGGAGAGATAGTATGGCAGGCTGCAGTGTGGGACTCAAGTGTCAAATATTTTTTTAATGTTGCGGAATGGCTGAGTTTGTGATGAATATGCTGAGCTGGAATGTGAGAGGATTGAATGGATACTCAAAGCAAAAGCGTGTGATACAATATTGTGAACGAAGAAAAGTGAACGTGATGATGTTACAGGAAACCCATCTGTTGCCGGACGGACATAAGCGTTTTGCGGCAGCGTGGGGTTCAGCCAGGTATGCCGCGCACTTCACGAGTGGGAGCAGAGGTGTGCTAATAATTATAAAGAAGGATGTCGCGTTTCAGCCAGTGTTTGAATACAGTGATCCGGCTGGACGGTATGTGTTTGTGGTGGGGAACTTCCTGGGGCAGACTCTATTGTTAGCCAACTTATATGGTCCTAATTTTGACGATGTATGCTTTATCAGGGACGTTTTTGAAAGATTGGGTCAGTGGGCGCACGTCCCCTGGATAATTGGAGGCGATTTCAATTTTGTCACTGATATGGAAAGAGATCGCTCCTCGACGGTGCAGAGGAGTCGTTCACACAGCGCTGATCTGACGCTGGAGTACATGTGGCTTTACCATCTAATAGATGCATGGAAGGTGTTGCGCCCTGATGAAGGGGGTTTTACCTTCTACTCCTCGGTACATGACATGTACTCGCGCATCGATAGATTCTTGGTTACAGACAACTTGATCCCAAGGGTCACTCACCTCACCCTTGAACCAAGGACACTATCGGATCACAGTCCCCTGGTGTGTGGAATTGCGCTTAGGAAATGGTCAAATAGGCTATCTCGCTGGCAATATAAGCCCCTAGCAATGCTAGATCCTGAGTTTGAGCTACAGTCCAGAACAATGATAGATATCTTCTTACAGGCAAACAAGGCAGGTGACACAACTGCGGCAACGAGATGGCTTGCCTTCAAGTGCTATTTGAGGGGGGTTTTAGGGGCAATGGAGGGCGGAGCACTGAAGGGTGTGCGGAGAGACATTCTAGCTATAGAAGCGCAATTAGCAAGCCTGGATGAGAAATATTACAGAGACCGTGATGTTGTGACCTTGGGGCAGCTAGAGACAAAGCGTAAGCAATATTATGATTTAACAGGGAATGAGGTGCGTCTGATGGGTGTACATGTATCCGCAAAGAGATATTGGCAGAAGGACAAGCCCTCGGCGCTTTTAGCGAGAATGATAAACCCCAGAACTTTGCAAACGGCAATGACCAAATTACGGAAACGAGACGGGCAAATGACCATACAAGCAGACGAGATACTAGAAGAGATGCATGGATATTTTAGGGAGCTATATTCTCGCCCTGCGGAGTGGGAGCAGGGTGAAATGGAGAGATATCTACAGGGGCTAGCGGTTCCTAGACTTGGACAGGCGGAGGCTGTGGCTCTGGAGGCGCCATTGTCAATTGAGGAGATTAGGCTGACGATCAAAGAACTAGTGGGTAATAAGGCCCCGGGGGTAGATGGGTTGGGGGCGGAGTTTTATAAACAGTACTCAGACACAGTGACGCCTCTACTTTTAGATCTGTACACAGAAGCGATTGAGCGAGGTCGCTTCCCGTCAGAGCTCAACACTGCACGGATCGTGCTGATTCCCAAGAGGGGTACAGAGTCTGAGTGCTGTGCTGATTTCCGCCCGCTGTCAATGATCAACACTGATATAAAAATATTGGCGAAACTGCTGGCTAATCGTCTGTTGCCGATGTTGCCGGCTCTGATTCACTCGGATCAATCAGGATTTGTACCTGGCAGGTCCACGGAACAGCCCATCAGACGTGTATTCAATATTCTTGCTGACATACCAGAGCAGTCCAGTCATGCCTTTGTGGCGTTTGATGCGATGAAGGCTTTCGACACTGTGAGCTGGGAGTATCTGTGGGCAGTCCTGAAGAGATTTGGGTTTGGAATGGGGTTCCAGAGGATGGTACGGGCACTATATTCTAATGTTCAAGCGTCTGTCACGGTAAATAGCTCCAGGTCAGCGGTGTTCCCAGTGCACCGTGGAACTAGACAAGGGTGCCCGCTATCGGCCATGATATTCGCCCTGTGCATGGAACCGTTGTTGGTGCGATTGAGGTCTGAACACGGGCGCCATGGGGTGGTGGTCAGAGGCATCCCAGTGATGGCTATGGCATACGCGGATGATTTACTGATTGTTCTAAATGATCCTGAGTCCCATTTACCTAGGATTCTGGCTTTGATTGAAGAGCATTCGGGATGGTCGGGTTTCTGTATTAATTGGGGGAAATCCAGATACTTTCCAGTGGGAGACTCGGCCCCACGGTCATCGCCGTGCCCTGAGCTTGCAACGGCGGACGGACACTTTAAGTACCTGGGAATTGTAGTGGCAAGAACTACGCCTGAACTTTACGATTTGAACTACACGCCGCTGCTTGATTACCTCAAACAAAAAATGGAAAAGTGGGCGGCCCTTCCACTGTCCCTGGCTGGGAGAATATCGGTAGTCAAGATGCTGATATTACCCAAGTTTTTATACACGTTCAACAACGTCCCGATCCTGGTGAGAAAGCCCTTCTTTGATAAATGCAAGGCATTGATAACAAGTTTTATTTGGCACAGTAAGACCCCTCGCATAGCTTACGCTCAGCTGGTGAAATCTTATAAGGAGGGGGGCTTTGAGCTGCCGGACTTATTCATGTACTACCAGGCGGCTCAGATTCATCATGCAGCCCGTTGGTTGGAGATTGAATCACTAGAACCGCATTTAAGAATGGAACAGGGCTGGTTTCTGAGACATAGAGCGGCCAGGCTAATTACGGACGATAGAATCAAGGTGAAGGGTGTGGAGGGACCGGCGAAAGTAGGCCTGCAGATATGGAGGAAAGAGTTGGCGAGTGCCTCTAGGTGCAGTGCATATAGCAAACATCTGTCCCTGTGGGAGGTGTCGGGACACAGTCCCCGGTTAACAATGAAGATGTTTTCTGAGTGGATGGAGCATGGGGTCTTAACAATGCAAGATATATACCAGGAAGGTGTACTATCTAATGACAAGGATGTGGTGGACATGGCTGGTGGTGGCCAACTGGCGGTTCTGAGATGGAAGACTCTTAAAAACTGTATTAATAAGCGATGGGAAGAGAGCACACTAGAGCCCCCAGATAACCCCTTGTTGTCGCATGTATTAACCTCGATAGGGTCGCGACACCAGACCTCGCATATATATAAGATCTTAAGAGACAAAAGCCCAACAAACGTACAGCACCGCCGAACTAGATGGGAAGAAGATATAGGTGAAGCAATATCTGATGCTGAGTGGATGCGAGCATGTGAGCAAACGGGCAAGGTTTCGCTGTGCATGAGGCTCCGTCTGGTGCATTATAAGTTTCTTATGAGAGCGTATATGACTCCGGCAAGGTTAAACAAAATAATGAAACAGGATGTAGTTTGTTGTAGGAAATGTGATATGAGAGACGCTGACTATTTACACATGGTGTGGGACTGCCCGAGCGTTCAGAGATATTGGATGGAAATAGGAAGCTTACTGACAGATGTGTGTGGCGTAACAATAAACATGAATTTGAAGTTGGTATATCTGTGTAAGCTGCCGAAACTACATAGGGATGTTGAGAAATGGCTTCGACTGGCACTGGCAGCTGCTAAGATGGCCCTTGCGAAGAAATGGATCATGCAGAGTGCCCCTTCGTCGAAAGATTGGTATGGAGAACTGGCGTATTGCAACGAACAGGAAAAAACACTGAGGATGCTAATGCACAGAACGCAAGTGCCAAGAGATATATGGGGCCTGTACAGAGCTCACTTATGCAATATTCGTAGTGTGGGGGATGGAAATAATGAGGATGTGTGAGTATAGTGTAATGGGGGTGACTGAGGTAGTTGGAAGTGTGGGCATATATGAAAGGATTAGGGAGGAGGGTGATGTGAGTATGGAGCGGTGTGCGATAGGAATGTTTAATTTGTTATTAATAAGCTGTGGATGTGAAATGGAAGTAGGATGGTTAAGGAGAAGGATATGGTACGACAGGATTGGCAACCATGGAATTGAAGGCCATTGACCCGTGTAAATAGGATGAATTGTGGACTGGAAATAATCGTGATACCTTGTGTTATGTTATGTTATATGAATTTGAATGTAATGAACTGTAAAAATCAAATCAATAAAAACAAGTTTAAAAAAAAAAAAAAAACTCTACGTCTGAACCATTTTGCCCAGTTACTTCAAATTCATCTACTTCAAGCTCAACGACCTCTGCATCACGGAATCTTACCTCATTCTATTTTCGCCCCCTGTTTTGGACTGAGGATGGTTTCGACAAACATTCTTTTAACATCCTTAGGCTGCTGGACATCTGTGCCCTACATCCCTTATTAAGAAATATTGTAAAAATGGAGGTGAAATGTTTTCGCTACATTATCAGGAATGATGGAACGGTCATCTCCAGGGTTACCTTTTCAAATTCTTTTATCGCCGACATGATCTGGAGGGAATCGGTCTTCTTCTTCAGCAGAGGCATTGAGATTTCTTCTGTTCCACTACCCCAATTGAGTGAGTTGAATCACTCTCAAAGTGATCCTCTTGTTATCGGGGTACCAAACAGGTCTCTCTCGACTCCTAAAAGGAAATTAACTTCATCTAATCCAAAGCCCACTGTCAGCGATAATTCAAAGCGCCAGAAGCGCTCGCATGAGCCGCCTGCTCCCATTATTGCTGAATTACTTGACGAGCCAGATCTTTCGGACGCCAGCTTCCTCGTGGAAGCATCTCATTTATCAACTAATCTTTGACCCCATTGTAAGTGAATGTACTGGTTGTTCATGGAATTGTTCTGGCATTGCTTCGATCTGCACTTCTGAGAACTGGGCTATTCTGAAAGATTTCGATTTTATTTTACTCCAAGAGACTTGGACTTTGGAAGATATCGGCTTTGATGGGTTTCAGTGTATTTTCCAGCATGCCACCAAATCCACCATGGGGCACAATAAGGGTGGAGTTGCAGTTCTAGTTAACATAAAATCTAACTGGGTGGTTACTCAAGCCTGGGCGGAAATTCCAGGTGTTCTATGCGTTAGAGTTCATACTTCAGATGCTGTTAAGGCTATTTTTAAAAATGTTTTGCTTTTAAACGTTTATCTACGGCCTGCCTTGTTGTTTGCTAAAGACAAGCTGAGACTGCTTTCCTTGCTGTCCAATTTAATATCTCATGTATGCTCTACTTACCCAGATGATCTCTTTATATGTGGCGGCGATTTTAATATCAGCATCCTTCATTCAGCTTATTTCTCTGAGTGGGAGGAGCTTTTCCCTCTTGTTCCGGAATTTTCAGCCGTTAAAGAGATTAAGCCACCCCTGTTATCAGCTCATGGCGGTAAATTAAAGGATATCATAACTGCCAATAACCTGACAATCGGTAACACACGCCTACCTGGTCAAGTTACCACTGATCCCACTTTTAGAAGAGGGAAACAATCCTCTGTCATTGATTATTTTTTAATTTCTGCTTTTCAAGTTACACATTTTAAATCGTTAAAATATTTTTGGTCTCCGGACAGTGACCATGCTATGCTAATTCTTGGTTTTGAGAATCCAAGTGTCGAAACCACAGCTCAGGAAAAATGTGGGCAGGTGATCATCAAAAACAAAGTTAGACTTAATATTCCAAACCCTCTTATGCTCACCTATTCTGACATGTTATTAGATCTTATAGAATTTTTCTCTACCGGTCAACAGGATGTTATTGGCACTTATGATATGATGATTGAGAACACACGCACCTTTTTGACCACTAATATCAAGGCTGTAGGCACTAGTTCACCAGTCTCTCGAAGCACTAATGAATGGTTTGATAAGGATTGTAAAAGGGCGCGTAAAGCCGTCTGGAGACTGTCTCTTATATGTGATAAATCTTCTGTCTCCTCTCAAAAGCAGTATTGGGATTTAAAAAGGGATTATCGAGCGCTATTGAAATACAAAAAGAACTTATATTACTATGAGGCCGTTGAACAGCTAGTTTCTTGTCTGTCTCATCATGACATGAAAAAATTCTGGCAAACAATGAATGTACTACTAGCCCCGGGTAATAACACTTTTCCAAATGCTAACATCCCAGTCCCTGTCTGGACACAATTTATACTCAAACTCTACAATGATAGCTCCTCCAAATTTAATATGTTTTCATTATCTTCAGGGACCTTGATTTTGGCAACCACCACCCAAACTGCAGGCATTATTTCTACTTTGAGTTCCTCCAGGGCTGCTGGACCGGATAATCTACATGCCGGTTGCTTTAAACCTCTTCCGCAGATTTGGGCCTCTTTACTTACTCCTACTTTTAATTTTTGCTATCGATTTGCACTTATCCCTGATTCCTGGCGTGGATCGCTGCTTTTTCCCCTCTACAAAAAGGGGAATCGCGACAATCCCTCCAACTATCGCCTCTTGGCCCTCTTAGATATTCCGGGCAAAATTTACGCTAAACTTCTGCTGAATGAGCTCTCCGCCTGGTGCGAGGAAAAAAAGATCTGGCCTACTTTTCAAAGTGGCTTCAGGAAAAATCTGTCTACCAATGATAACCTTCTCTCACTTGATCTCATTATTGAAAAGTACACCATAATAAAAAAATATCCAGTATATTTGGCCTTTATCGACTACGAGAAAGCCTTCGATAAAGTTCCCAGATCTCTGCTCTGGGCTAAACTCTTAAACCTAGGTGTCCCGGAATGTTTGGTGAAAGCTATAGCGTTATTGTACACCGACACCTGGGTTAAGATCCGTTGGGGCCGTAGTAATGAGCTATCAAATAAAATTCCTACCACCTTAGGTTTGAAGCAAGGTTGTGTCCTTGCCCCAATCCTTTTTAATTTATTCATTATTGATTTGGACCAAAAAATAAGCAACCCTGTGTCGATTCCGCCGAAAATGAGTGGGACCCCAGTTCAATTATTGGCATATGCTGATGATTTAGTTTTATTGGGTTTGACCCAAAATGGCTTAAAAGCCTCCCTGAGCCAATTAATCTCTCACTCCGAGTTAATAGGCCTAACCATCAATTATAATAAATCTAAAATACTGGCTGTGGGTAAAAACGCTCGCCCACTTACCATTTCTTTTCCCTTTGGTACATTTGAAAGTGTTCAATCGTATACGTATTTGGGTGTTACCATTTCTGCCCAAGGGACGTGGCTATCACATGCTGAGTTTCTCTCTAATAGGAATAGAAGTCTAACTTTCTCCATGTCCAAATTAAGGAAGCTGTTTCCCAACGCCAACACCCTACCATTTGTGGAACTATACCGTTCCAAATGGCAGGGATCAATGCTATACGCCTGTGAAACCTGGGGTTATAAATTAACTCCATGGATGAAGAAATGGGAATCACATGCCTGGAAAACACTTCTTACTCTTCCCAAGTGTACCCCAATGGAGGCTTTGAACTTAGATTTGAATTTACCACCTCTGTTGGCAACAGTGGAAGGTAGATTTATAAAATTTATTCACAAGTGCCTCAACCCTGATTGCAACTCTATTGCGAGGCTTTGCTTGCTAGAGGCCTTCATGAGTCAACACCATTACCTGTGGGTCACCCGGTTACAAGAGATATATAAAAACCTCGGTTTTTTTATTTCTCCCAAATTGTGTGTTGAAGAAATTTTGAGTGCCACTAGTATAGCTTGGAAAGAGAAACTATATGCTTTCCATTTTTCCAAATGTTACTTGCATTGTGCAAGCCTGTCCTCGTTATCACATTATAAACTTGCCAAAACTGATGCTAAAATGGAAGCATATCTGACTGTATGTGAATCCCCAGTGGTGATGCGTACTTTTATGAGGTTAAGGCTGGGTTTGCTTGTTTCCAACAACAGTATGTCATCTAGAGCTGGCTTAGGCCCTGTCCTTTGCTCATTTTGTCCATCTGCTAAAGATGACATTTTCCATCTGTTCACATGCTGTACCTCTGTTTCGAATCTCCGCAACCGTTGGTTATCTAAGTATATTTCCTCTAGCAATGTTGTTAATTTTGGGTCGGTCATTGATGAATCTGTTTATGCTGATATTGTGCGTATTTATATTTTTTTGAAATATGCTTTTACTGTAAAGGGGTGGAGGTTATTTTAAACTTAATGGACAGTTATTTTAAAATTTGATGGTGTTTTCTGTTTAATTGTTTTTCTTTTTTTGTATGGAGTTTTTTTCTGGTCTTGTAATGCTGAAATGCCAAATAAAGATCAAGTTATAAACTCATAAACTCAAGTATTTTAGCATAGATTTTGCAGTCAGCATTGATTAGGGAAATGGGTCTGTAGTTTTTGGTGTCTGTTTCATCCTTATTAGGTTTGGGGAAAACGATTATATTAGCTTCAAGAAAGGTGCCTTTGGGAGGGGTTGAGAGAAAGCTATTAAATACTTGGGCGAGGATTTCTGATGTGAAGTTAAGAAAAGTGCCATAAAATTCAATGGGAAGGCCATCGGGACCTGGGGCTTTATTCAATTTGGATGATGAAATGGCTTTAGTCATTTCTGTTAGCGAGAAGGGTGTGCATAGTAGTTTAAAGTCAAGGTTTGGATGATAGGGGCGATCTATGTCTTTTAAAAAGAGTTCTATATTTTCTTTGCTCGCTGTGAGGTCAGATTTATAAAGCTTGTGATAAAAGGCAGCAAAAGCATTTAGGATTTCCGAGTCTTTTAGTAATGATTCTCCTTTCTGGTTTTTAATGCAGGATATGCGTGTGCCCTTGGATCTGTGCTTGAGATAGTTGGCAAGCATTTTTCCTGGTTTATTTCCTACAAACACATATTTAGCTTTGATATGTGATAGGCTGAGACTGGATTCAAGTGTGATTTTTTTTATTATAGTCAAATTTTAGTTTTTGGAGTTGTATAAAGGTGGATGCATGCCCATCTAGGATATACTTGTTTTCTATGGTTTAATTTCATCAAAAAGGTTTTGGCTTTCCATGTTTTCCATTTTTTTAAATGGTAGAGCTATATTGGTTTGATCTCTGATGAACACTTTCAGGGTATCCCAATTGTTTTCACAGGTTATGCCTTCAGGTTTATTATGGGTTAGAAATTCTTTGATGCTAATCTTTGATATGGGATATGTATTTGAGATCTGAGAGGAGGGCAGTATTCAGTCACCATTTGGGTGAGTTTGATGCTGGCATCAACATATCTAAGGATAAGATAACTGGTGCGTGATCGAAGATGGTAATTGCTGCAATTTCTGCGTT